>SNQJ01S0073708.1:1302-16977 GCA_010110895.2 Picea sitchensis
CCCACATGACTTTTGGCGCTTCATCTCCTAGGGTTAGGTTTTTGGATGTCTATGGTTTTTGGAATTATTTATTATTGTTAAAATTCCTTCAGAGCCTCATTGTAACCTTCTTCTTGCGAATGCGCGCTGTCGTCACATCTCTTCTCAGAGATAAGCCACCACCATTCTAGCAAGCCTGTTTCCGCTGCATTTTACAGTTTCTGCTTATTTCGTTATTGAATAAAAAACCAGTTTTACTGTATCTCCATTATTTTATGTTAATCACCTATTAATAATCTATATTCATTTCGTTCTGCTCATAAAATCCGGATCATAAAATCTAAAACCCTAACTCTGGAAGATGAAAAGCCAATAGTTTTGTGGACCCCGTTTTGGGTAGTTTTGTGTACCAACTTCTCGGGGGCATAACTTTGGCATACGATCTTTGTTTTGGGTGAATGATAACTCATTGGAAAGGTATCAATGAGGAGATTCATTTGGGGGGCTCAATCAAAGCCTTCAAATTTAATTTAGGTGGTCGATCATGAAAAAACATGTTTTAGGCCCTCAAAATGGCCCCGAAAGTTTAGGAACCAAAAAACTGCTAAAAATAGTAAGTTTCTAGAAAATTGTTTTGATATAGTTGGAATAGGTGTGTAGCCACTGGTATCCACCTGGATCAATCCTCCCTCCTTAGGAAGAATTGGTATACATTGCGTTGAGTTCTCGAGGGAGAGGGGGAAGTGTTTGTTGAATCTATACCTTGGTGAGTTGCTTGTCTTGTTGGAGAAGTTGCACTACTTGGTTTGTGGGAGGTTGTCGAGAACCTAATGAGATAAATGTGTGCAGAAGGAATATTTTTTCTTTGATTCAATATTTTTTACCTGCTTCTGCTGGATAGAAGGTGCTAGGAATGAGGTTGCGGTGTTTGCAGTGTCCTTATGTTCACCTTTTCAATAGATTGTAAAGAATCTTTGTTATAGCATAATTTGTACTTTCCCAAAAGCCAAAGGAAAGTGAACAATAAATTGGCATAACAAGAGGTTGTCCTATCACTATCAACTAAATAAGGAACCTATTTCTCTTTAGGGGTGAAGGCCCAGGGGAGACATCCCTGATGACCTGGGGGTTTGAGAAGGAAAAGGTAACGGTATCAAGAAAATTTCTTCCCCTCTCACAAGTCACACTAAATATAAATTCACAAAGGTTTAATAAGATGAAGCAAAGATATATTTGAATGTGCCTGCCCAGAACAAGATAACAAGAAACCATTATTTGCAAGTAACAATTGATATTAGTGCTTCATAAAACCTTGGACTTTCAATAAGAGAAACGAGTTGATATATAAGATGAAGCAAACATAAATTTATAACATCAATGTATATATAATAATAGCTTCACAATTATGCCTTAAACAAGCTTAAAAAATGACCCAAAATGGTAACCTAGAATAGCAATATGATAACATTTGTCGGAAGCTAAGAAGTCAATGTAAAAATCAACTTGAACACTTGATTTTAGGATCTTTTACCACTGTAATATATGGATGTATCTTACTTTTGTAACAGAAGAAAGAATGTTAGTAAGTTAGTCTAATCTAGGGTTAGGAATAGATAGAAAAGGGCTTGAGGTAGATGGTTTGAGGGTTGTTTTCATTAATAAATCAAATGTAAAGTATAAACTAGTGCCTTTAGGGTTAATGAACTCCCTTTTGCAGTTGCAACCTCTGAAGGAAATAAATGATAATATGCGGACTAAAGACAAGAGGGAGAATGGTTGAGGTGTTGGTAACCCAAGGCCTCAATCATCAAACCCTAGAAGGAAAACAACTACTAGGAAGTAGGTAACCCTAGGACCTAGAGGTTTTCCTTATTCTTTAGCTCAAGATTGAGATAAATAAAATCTTAATGAAGCAATGGCGTTAGAGTGCTACAAGGGTAGGGATCTAGCATATGCTTCAATGGAGGTGTCTTCTAGCAAAATCAAGTAGGTGGACAACTATTGAGAGAAGGACAATAACATGTGCTTAATCTCCTAGGGTTTAACACTAGAATTTCATAATATTAGTAATTGAAAAATAAAAGATACCATAATCATTCAAATAAAGAAGAATTGCATATTTTCACTTACATTCACCAAGAATAATCTAGTAACATGCTCTAGTTGAAGACTTTCCACCATGGAAATTCCAAAAAACACCAAAAGAAGCCTCCTCCAAGAGTTGTGCACCACTTAATTTCAGCCAATAAGCCTTAAAGAGGCCGAATTTCAGACCTCATGATCCAAATGGATCTCAGTGACCATCCACCTTTTTCCCTGAATCACCATTTTGAGCCTGTGGTTTTGATAAACCATGACATTCACCCTTTATATGGGGAATGGAATGTAATGTCATCTTCATTTGTTAATTACATAAATCATGTAATAGTCTTATGTACATTCCTACAACATAACGTTAATGCACTAGATCCCATTAGAACTCCGCAGTTAAGCATGCTCAAGCTAGAGTAGCACTGGGATGGGTGACCGCCCGGGAAGTCCTAGTGTTTTACATGCCTATGGCATTTTATAAACTTAGTCCAATTTATCCCACATGCGTCATGGGAGTTGTTCTCCTCTCACTCTCTCATATATAATTGAGGTGAAGGAGGCCCTTTAATATGCAATGGAGTGTGATGTAAATCCTCTTTTGAATGAAGCTTAGCCAACATCCTTTTCTTTTTAGAGACAAGCTTACCCATTTTTTCAATTTGTGTTCTACAGTGTTTTTCTATCTTATTCAGTAATAGAAGTTGGGTTTCACTATATTTTTTTGTTCTCTTCTATATTTTTGTGTATTTCGTTGTTATATCTTGGTTGTATTTCTACTTTCATGTCATTCTCAAAATAATCTGGATCACCTCACTTGTGTGAGTAAAAGATGATCCAAAAATACAAGGGATTTTCCCCTTATTTATACAATTCAAATGACCTTTAATTACAAATTAGGTCAAAAAAAGGATGACATGATCAGTTACATCAAAAATCCATTTTTTTACATAAAAATGACAATTTAAACCCTAAAATGTGTAGAGGAGGTGACTTCATGCCTTTCTAGGGTGACGTTGGGCCTCATAAGTGAGACGTTGGCCTCTAGGAGAAAACTGTTAGGAATTCCAAGGCCTCTAGATCATTCCACATGTGCCAATTGGTGCACAACTATCTCCATCATGTCCATTTGATGTTGGTGATGTCAAGGGTCATAAGGGTGACATCATGGGACTCCCAAGGCCAACGTTCAAGGGGAAGGTAAGACCCCCCTAGGTCCAGGCCTGCCAAGGTGTCTCTGGTGGAACGTCCTTCTTTATCTACAGTGCAAGTCTCTTTTATATGTCTGCCCTTGGCTGGGGTATTAACATCCATCTAGTGGGATTTTATCCCTATGGAGGTCTGAGCTAATCATCTCCCCATATGTACCTGTCCGTCGGGTGTGGTCCTATAGAAACAAAAAGTATGCCCTCCACGAGATCATAAGTCATAGGGATCATAGCAATGTGAATCACATCTAATAATCAAGTTACCCAAACATGTCCATAAAACCCCCCTTTTCCCGGACAGGTGCTCAAAGACGTTATGTTATTCTACAAGCCAGGTTTGGAGAGGGTTCCGGGATGTCCTATTGGGCTAATTATCCTTAAGTGTGGGGTGTTTCCAAGTGAAGACCAATCCAGGTCATGCAAGTGCATGAGATGGTGTGGGGGATGTTTGGGAAAGGGGTGCAGTGATGACAAGGAAATGTAGGTCTTACTTGTGGGTACCTCTAAAGAGGGTGAGCTGCACCTTGTCATGGATGCAATTTTTTTCTAGCCCATACAATGATTTTTTTACTTTAATTTTATTTCTTTTTCTTTCAAGAGAATATCTAGGGGACACTTCCCTGTCATGGTGACCAATGGTGAAAACGTTATCCACAAGCATTTCACAGAGATGAGAAGGTTGGCTCGTGATGATACCCCCTTTCTCTTGGATATGCTACCAACATCCACTACCTTGGCATGGTGACCAGATGAATATTAGTTTCATACAGCTACATGCCCATGGACCTAATAGGTCGGCTCATGATGAGACCCCCTATCCACCAACTAGGTCTTGAGTTTTATCTTTTTTATGGGTCCCCTCTTTTCTTGTTGAGAATCCTTTTATTGATTTCTCGAGGATCCCTGAGTGAAGCATCTCAAGGTTTGATATTTGGATTTTAACTTTTTCCATCTACTTTTACCCTCTGGGCCTTTATCCCCTTCTTCCCATAATTCAAGGTAAAACCCTTACTAGCTTGGCAAATCCAATGCCTGAACCAATGTAGGGGATAGATGCGAGGGAAGATGATGAAAAGTGATAAGTATGGAAGGAATGGATGATGATATTTCATAAACCCATCCAGTGGAAACTCACTCCTAAGGGAACCAACTTTCTAGGGAAATTCTATCATCTCCCCCAGGTATGGACAAGTCAAAAGGAATAAAGTCCAAGAACACGTCATGAAGCAAAAGAGAATTAAATGAACATATTGAAATTCTTTGAGAATCAGAGTGACACATAATATGATACCCAAACTCATTACCTCATGGAGAAAGACCTACTACTACTTATGAACCAAGTTGATGGGATGGATGTTGTTGTTACTGAAAGAATGGAGGCATTGAAGAAGACGGATGGTCCCTCCAGGACCAAGATCAAGTGAATATGGCTCTTAGTACTCCATGTCTAGGACTTATGGGCCTCGAGACATAATCTCCTTATTTATCCCTAGGATAGGGGATAACAAGATTAATTTTGTAGGATACTACCTTGTGGCACTGTTTAGGTTGGACAATAGTCAGAACTACCTCTGGTATCCTATAAACAACATGGCACTTCCACATATATGGCTGGCCCAAAATAACATCAGAGACATCCAGTGGAGAAACATCACATAATACCTCATCCTTGAAGGGTTGGATATCATATGACAATTGGCACTGCTGGCTAACACATAGATATTGTCTGTGGCGAAGCCACCCGTGTTGTATTGTTGTAGGTGTGGTGTTGTCGACAATCCAAACTATTTGATGACCTCTATTGACATGAGGTTCTTCTGGCTTCCACTATCAACAATAAAATGCAGTGGGGTCCCCTTCACCCACATATGTGAATGAAAACAAAGCTCCCCCTCTTTAGGATCTGCTGGTTCTTTTGGTTGAATTGTTGTAGTCATGACAGTAGTAGTGGGGTCTGCATCGATGATCTATGTTCTCCCATCATTTTCTGAATCAGATTATGAATCAAGTTTCAACTCCTTTTCTTTGATCTCAACCACCAATGATTTTTTTGAGCAACATTCATCAGTGTTGTGCCAGGGGAGTTTGTGAAAATCACACCACTTTCTAGTGTCCTTCTTCATATTTCCATTACCCTTCTTTTCCTATGGCTTGGACTATTTTTCTGAAGGCTGGTTGTTAGGGATGTCCTTACCATACTTTGGTTGTTTCAAATTTACACACCCAAACTCCCACTTTTTTTGGTGCTTAAATTTCTATTCTATTTTAATAGCATATCGATAAGCAACACCCAATGATGAGATGTCCAAAAAATCCATTTCAGTTTGGATGTATCTGTGTAGATCCCCACGATATTTCAAAACCAGATGGCTCTTAAAGTATTTGATACCCATCCTGGTTTGAAAGGTATGGAAGGTATTGGTGAACTATGGAACTGCTTGGCCCATCTCTTACTACAGTGTTGTCCATCTCATGTACTGGTCATCATAGTTTCCAACAGGATAATATTGTTCCTTGACCACATCCATTAAAAAATACCAAGTGGGCTTGGCCCCATATATTCCAGACTCCTCTGTGGAACCTTTTTCCCAATAAGTTTCCCACCAATTTTTTACATGGGGGAGAGCCTTAAGGAGTGCGAAGGTGATCGTTTCCCTGTCAAAGAAATAACCTTCTAGCATATTTAACTATTTTGTATGGCATCTGCATCTATTTGTCCTTCAAATATGAGAATACAAAAATTAACTTGTACCTTGAAAGGAGAGGTTCCTACAAAGTGGTATCTTGATGCAGATGCGCATGTTGTTATCAATAGACATTAAAGGATGTGGGGAAAAATCTCTGTCATTTTGTCCCTCTGTCACATGAGAGATTTCTCAAAAAACAAATTAACAAAATCTTCTTCTCCATCGTTTTTATTTTCTTCCACCGTGGAGGGTTTCTTGGGTGTGCGAGAGCGATTTTCATCAAAAGAAAAAAGCTCTAGACCCAACTTTCTATACTCAATCCTCATCAAAAACATGCACTGGAAAATGATCAAGAGAAACCTGCTTTGATACCACTGATCCAGATTATTTTTGGCACAAAATGAGAGCGAATATATAATAAATAAATGTACAGAGATATATCATATATCCAATAATATAATAGTTATATATCAGAGATACAACCGTAAACACAAAGATACAGTAATACACAATTTCTATTAATGAGCGAAATGTACAAAACTGTAGAAATACAGAGTGAAAGACTCGCTAGAATGATGGCAGCTTATCTCTAAGAAGAGATGTGATAGCTACTCACATTCGCAAGAATACAAAGTTACAATGAGGCTCCAAAGTAATTTTTATAATAAATAAAATCCCAAACCCTAACCCCGAAAGATGAAAATCCAATAGTTTTGTGGACCCTGTTTTGGATAGTTTGGTGTACCAACTTCCCAGGGGCATAACTTTGGCATGCGATCTATGTTTGGGGTGCATGATAGATCACTGGAAAGGTATTGATGAGGATATTCAGTTTTTGGGATCAATAAAAGCCTTTGGTTATCATTGAGGTGCTCTATAATGAAAAAACATTCTTTAGGCCCTCAAAATGGCCCCAAAAGTTTAGGAACCGAAAAAACTGCTAAAAATAGTAAGTTTCCAAAAAATTGTTTTGAGCCATTGGGAATAAGTTGGGCCACTGATATACACCTAGATCAAACCCATCATAACATAGGAATATTGAAAATTTAATGCGGGCAAAGAGCCCATTAAGTCTTCTTGACACTGTAAATTTGCAATATGAGTCTCCCACTATAGTTTTTTTCCCTCGCATAAATGATAAGGAGGAATCGATTGCAATTTTATATGTGACCCTAAATGTCCATGACAAGATGATACATAACTATATGCTTGATTTTGGATCATCTCATAATCTTATGCCAAAGGTAGTAATGGATAAGTTGGGGTTGTTGTTGTAGCCTCACAGTAAAAAAAGAACATAAATAGGCCTTGAAACTAAAAAACCATATTACAATCATTGGTCAGAAAAGAAATGGTATATGGAAGATGTATTTTTATGGAGCATATTCAAAGGAGGGAGTAGGATCTGGAGTAATGCCCATTTCCCCTAAAAGGAAAGAAATCCATTTTTCCTACAAACTAGAGTTTGAAGCCACTAACAATGTATCTGAGTATGAGGCCCTAATTCTTGGTTTGGAAGTATCAAGGAAGATGCAGGTCACTAAGTTGTTGGTATTTGGAGACTTAGAACTTGTGGTGTATAAAATCAAAGGTTTCTATCAAACAATGCATCCTAGGATGAGAGCATATAGAAACAAGGTATGGGATTTAATTGATAATTTTTACAAATCTTTTAATATTACTGTTGTCTCAAGAGAATTCAACCAGCTGGATGATTCCTTAGCAGTAGCAGTCAACACCTTTAAAACCCATGTTGTCCCACAAATGAGATATGATATTGAGATAAGATACATTTCTTCCATCCCTAATAATATAAAATATTGGCAACTGTTTTAAGATGACCAACATATCAAACGATTCATGGAGGTCATAGATGAATTTTCCAACATCCATGTAGATTTAGATGATGAAGAAAATAGGGAACCCATGACTGAAGTAGAAATGCAAATGACCTCTGAGTTTAGTGAATACATTGTTGGGAATAAAGACATTCAACTAAAAAATAACTTTATTCATAAGGGATTGGTTCCCCTGGACCAACTTTTTGATATGAATGGTGTGCCCATAAAGCCCAAAATTTTACCCAAAGATGGCAATGTTGAATAATGCAATATTGGGAAAAAGCAAGAACTAAAATACATAAAGTTGTCCAAAGAAATTTCCCCCAAGCACAAGGAAGAATAATTGCAAATGTTCAAAGAATATATGGATTTTTTCTCTTGGAAATATTAATACCTAAATACCTATGATACCAACATCATACAATATAGGATACCACTTAATCCTAGTACTAAACCTTTTAGGCATAAGCTAAGGCAAGTCAATCCCTTTTTTCTACCCAAAATTGAGGAGGTGAGGAAATTACTTGATGCTCAANTGTTTTAAGATGACCAACATATCAAACGATTCATGGAGGTCATAGATGAATTTTCCAACATCCATGTAGATTTAGATGATGAAGAAAATAGGGAACCCATGACTGAAGTAGAAATGCAAATGACCTCTGAGTTTAGTGAATACATTGTTGGGAATAAAGACATTCAACTAAAAAATAACTTTATTCATAAGGGATTGGTTCCCCTGGACCAACTTTTTGATATGAATGGTGTGCCCATAAAGCCCAAAATTTTACCCAAAGATGGCAATGTTGAATAATGCAATATTGGGAAAAAGCAAGAACTAAAATACATAAAGTTGTCCAAAGAAATTTCCCCCAAGCACAAGGAAGAATAATTGCAAATGTTCAAAGAATATATGGATTTTTTCTCTTGGAAATATTAATACCTAAATACCTATGATACCAACATCATACAATATAGGATACCACTTAATCCTAGTACTAAACCTTTTAGGCATAAGCTAAGGCAAGTCAATCCCTTTTTTCTACCCAAAATTGAGGAGGTGAGGAAATTACTTGATGCTCAAATCATCATTCCACTTAGGTATTCTAAATGGGCATAAAATATGGTTCCATTGAGAATGAAGAGTGGAGAGATAAGGCTTTGTGTGGACATAAAAAATGTAAATAAATTCTCACTAAAAGACAATTATCCTCTACCCAATATAGATCACATACTTCAAAAATGTGGGAGAAAACATGATCTCCGTGATGGATGGTTTCTCATGATATAATCAGGTGGAAATGCATCCTAATGATAGTGAAAACACATCTTTCACAACCCCATGGGGAAATTTCATGTATGATATAATTCCTTTTGGTTTGATAAATGTAGGAGCTACCTTCCAATGAACTATGGATATATCCTTTGTGGGCGAAAAGGACAAATTCATTATTATATATCTTTATTATATGACTGTCTTCTCCAAGATAGTTGAAGATCACATTAATCACTTAAGGCAAACCTTTGTGAAGTGCGGGAAATTTGGCCTATCGTTTGTTGATTTTTCAATAGGCAAGGTTTAAGCATGAATTTCAATAGTCAGTTAGAATTTTATGAAGTCAACCTACTTCACACACTCAATGATATATACTCTACTTTTGTGGTACTCATGCCCACAGAGATTTGTTTTTCGTTGCACTAGGAAACCATGGAAACCTTCATGGTAAAACAATAACCATATGTGCTCTTCCAGTCCACTGTAATCTCTGCTCAAACGGTATCGACATATCCCTGCAAACTCAAGTTCACACTAGAGGCATATCTTAGGCCATATCCAATTGTGTATCTTATATACCTCAATACATGCTTTACTACTATCCAGTGAGTCTTTCTCGGTTGACTCATGGATTGAATAAGAACATTCACTACATAACATGAATCAGGTCTGGTGTTAACTAGATACATCAATGATCCAATCAGTGGTGGATCAAAATCATTTGAATCATCATCATTCACTTTCTTCAAATCCATCACTATGGATTTGCATTCTGTCATACTGAACTTATTTAATATTCCCACTGTATATTTTCCTTGACTCGGGAAAATCTCATTGGTCCTCTATCATACTTCTTGTCCCAAGAAGTAGTGCATCATACTTAGATCCTTCATCTTGAAGTCAGAAGTCAAAGCTTACATGTATCCAACAACAAGGATTTCTGAATAAGTCACTAGAATCAATCTCTCATCACCAACACTGTAATAATATAGGTTTTGGATCAACAACACTTTTGTTTAAACCAAAAATCATTAAGAATAAATCCATCTGATATAGTTTCCAACTCATGGATGGTAGTACAGATGGAACTGTATTGAGCTTACTAGATTAAGTGTCTAATCATAGAAAAATCCCTATGTTTGTGAGAAACCTCTCGCTATAGATATTTATTTGTATTTTTCGAAACTTCCATAAGTTGCATGCTTTATCTTATAGATCCACTTGGAAGTCATCACAGACTTCCCTTTCGGTCTCTGAACAATATCTTATAAATCATTATTTTAAGATATAATGATATTCTTCTGTATGGCATCTTTCCATACATGTTCTCCTGTTGCTTCTCCAAGACAAGGAGGCTCAGAATCAATGAAGTGGCTCATGATGAAAGGAGCGCTCGAAAGTCTCTTTTGTTTGCTCGGGATGTCCCTTGAGGGACTTGTATGTTCCTCTACCTCCTGCAGATTTTTTTCGACCCTAAGAAGGCCTTGTATTCCCTATTGTAATATCTGTAGGAATATCAATTGGAGTAGCTGAAACGACTGGAATATTGTATGTCTCCCTTTGAACTACTGAAGGGGGAGAAGGTATTGTCTCTTCTTTCTTTTTGTTTTGAATCCCTCTTGAGTCAAGTAAATCTCTCTAAAGTCTGAAGGATGGAATTCTTATTTTATTTTCTTGCTAGAACTTGTATGTCTTCTTTGACCAACATAATAATCAATCAATAAGGTTTGGAATCTCGTACCAGGGATAATGGTCCAAGTCATGAGGGCTCCCATACTTGAGATAATACCCTTCACTTATTAAGAATGCAATCAACTATAAAATTAATGATCAACCAATTTACCTGGATCTGTAGTCATGCTCAACTTTATATTTGTTTTAGAGGAAATACATCTCATCTCTCTTATCTTCATTCTTTTGGGATGGGTTTGGATCAATGTCAGCGATGGAAGCATAGTGTCTTGCTTTCTTCCTAGTTGGACAATTTCTGTCATAGTGCCCATATTTGTCACATATGAAACACTGAATCTTTGATACATCCCTTCTTTGATTATGACCTATGGATGGAGGAAATTTCTCATCTCCAAAAGTTTGTCTGAAGTTTCTTTTGAACCTTCCTCCTTTCTTTGTATGAAGTGAAAGAGCATGGTTATCATCAGGGGTGTCTTCCACTCCTCTATTTATAAGTCTAAGTTCTTCTTGAGTACAGTCTGTCCATAGACAATCAAAATTTGGTAACTTTTCTCTTCCATTGATGCTTTGAAGAAAAGGTTCCTAGTGTTTTGGAAGATTTTTGAGAGTAGATAAGACAAGTTCTTTGTCAAACATGATTTCTCCAATGGCACCTAGTTGTTCTTTGATCTTTGATATATTCATAAAGAAAGTAGAAACTGTATCACCCTTTGTCATCTTGGTACTTTGAAGTTGGCCTTTAAGGTAAGAGATATGAAGGTGTTGTCACTTTCAAACATATATTTCAGTGCTTCATACATTTCATAAGTTGTCTTCAGGTTGGCAATATGAGGTAAGAGATGATATCTTACTGACTAGATGATTGTTTTTCTTTCTTTGACATCTTATTCCCTTCTTGTTTCTTTCTCTTGATCGGTAGCTTTATCTGGTAAATTTTTTGTCACCAAATTCAAAAGGTCATCTTATTCAAGGGTGACATGGAGCCTTAACTTTTAGGAGCTGAAGTTGATTGATCCATCAAGCCTATCTTCCACTAAATTTATGTTCTTCATTTTCTCAGATTTCTTCGCAACCTCTCGCCAACTAGACTTAGAAAACCTAATGGTTAGGTTGGAATAGTAACAATCGGTTTTGTTGGGCTTATGACTACCAACAATAAATTTGAGAGTGTCACAGGAATACTTGTTGAGTTGAAACGTTTCTTGAATAAGTTGCAGAAACCCTAAGATCAAGATTCTGTAGAAAATTTCGGAACCCTAGAAACCCTAGGGCCAAAAACTCAAAATCCTCAAAAATTCACTTTGAAGATCTCTGGAGGTGCGTTGAGGAAGTCCATACACATTTATCCAAGTTTCATCCCCAAGATCCATGTGTAAGGTGCTGAAAAGGTCAAGCAAGTGAGGGTCGTACGGATTTCTGTAGAAACCCTAGAGGTCATACAGAATTGCAGAAGGAGGATGACTTAGCTTTTAATTGCTTGTGCATGGGTTCTTCAAGACCTATGCTCTGATACCATGTTGATTTTTCAATAGGCAAGGTTTAAGCATGAAGTTCATTCCATTTTATCATTTTAATTAAACCATAAACAATTCTTTTACAACAACCAAGATCATTATGCACAAGTACACAAGAAGTATCCTGGGAAAACCTTCTCAACAAGGGAAGAAAACCCAACCAATCCTTTTCTATATTCTTCAAGAGAAATACCTCCACCACCAAGAAAACCTAGCACACAAAAGGGTGCTTACAAACCCTAGAATACTAGCACCCAAGATAGGTGCGAACTTTTCCCAAGAAGATGTACTTGCTGAAATTTCCAAACTCACACTTATGGTATCATTCCTCAATGGGGAATTTAAATTTACCTATATTAGACTGAACTTGTCAACATAAGTGTATATTGGCACAACATGGCCGACCTCACTAACTCACAATATAATTAACAATTACCAGATTAATTATCTTTTACATTAAGGTGGGGTCGACCTATACCATTTTCATTACAATTAGGGTTATAGGTAAGTTTGACTCTTGAACAATATAGAAAGGGATATCGTACACCCACTAGGGGCATATCCATACGGATGTCCATATCTCTATCTCACTACATCTCATAGGATAACCACACTCACTAGTGCTCATCTACTAGGAGTGTTTACCTATGCTCATCCACAGGGACGTCTAACTCAACAAATCTTCTTTCCCACTACATTACATAGGAGAGTCATCTGGAGTTCATCATATCAAACCTCTGCTCAGAGGAGGCTAATACATCGTATTCAAATCTGTCTCATAATGATGCACCAAACTCAAGGGAATTCACACGTCAACCTTGTGCTCAACCATAGGCACGTCCAACTCAATAGATCTCCTTTCTCACTGCGTTACACATGAGAATCATATGGAGTTATTCTCAACTCTCTATAAGGAGGAGGCCACCACTACGTTCCATTTATTTCCTAGATAGGAACCACACATCTATGTCAAGGGCTCTCTCTCAGGTTTGTGTCATGGAGGATGTCTCACATAACTGTCATCATCAACATCATTGAATCCAAAAAAGTCTTATTTTTATATGACCAAGGGAAAAATCCTGGGTCATATATTGTCAAAGGAATGAGTAAAAACAGACCCAGAGAGAGTGGAAGAAATAAAAAACATTGCTATACCTAGAAACAAGAAAGGGATACAATATTTCCTAGGAAGAATCAACTTCGTGAAAATATTTGTCCCAAATTTTGCTGAGATGGATAAACATATCACCAACATGCTAAAGGAAAATCATGAGGTGAAGTGGACCCTTGAAGCCAGAGAATCTTTTCAAATAATCAACGAGGCATTGGGAGAATCACTACTTTTATTCAGCCCAAATTATGATAAGGAATTGTTCATTTTTTTTATTTTTCTTCAGAACATACTAGAGTTGTTGTCTTGTTGCAGAAAAAAGATAAAAATCAGGAGCAACCTAAGGCCTTATTTAACATATATTTGAGGGATGCAAAATTGAAATATAGTAATATGGAGAAATAAGCATATGCCTTGGTTAAGTCATTAAAAGCATTTAAATATAATAAATACACTCCAAAATGTTTTCTTATGTGCCTAACAATGCCATCAAGGACATCCTCTTAGAAGCTAATAGTGACGGCGAAAGAGGCAAATGGATTGCCAAGATGCAAGAGTATGATTTGGAGATAAAACCCAACAATTTCATAAAGGGACAAGGGATAGCCAAACTCATGGTTGAATCAAATTACAAGGTCATTGATTTAAATTCTCTGACAACAAACATCATGGAAATAGAGCAAGGAGAGAATGAAACATAAGAACCATATTCTGAGGTAAGTCCTATGTCCATTGAATCTGATTGGTACAAAGATATGATTTTCTACCTTCAGAATATAAGTTTCTCACCAGCATGGGACAAAGCTAAGGCCGGGTCTATAAAGCTCAAGGCTGTGAAATATTGTATTCTGGGAGGAAATTTATTTTGGAAGGACCTAATAGGGATATTGCTAAATTTCCTTATTGAAGAAGAAACTAAGGATATTATCAATGAATTTCATAAATGGATATGTGGAGGTCATCATGTGTGGGGAGATACTACATATAAAATCCTCAAAGATTGATATTATTGGTCATCATTATTTCCTGATGTGAACTTCATGGATAGGGCCTTTGTAGAGTGTCATATGTTTGCAAGGAAGAAAAAATTGCAACCTCTCCCACCTAGGCTTGTTAAAGCGGGAACACTCTTCCAACAACGGGGACTAGACTTTATTGGTGAAATAAATACAAATTTAAGTGGGCAACACAGATGGATCCTGACAGCCAAAGACTACTTCACCAAGTGGGTTGAGGCAATCCCCACCATGGAAGAAATTGATTCAGACATCATCAAGTTCCTTGAGGAGAACATCCTAACAAGGTTTGGATTCCCTAGAAAGATTATAATTGATAATTCCCAAGCATTTAAATCTTCTAAGATGATGCAATTGTTGTGAGAGGGAAATCCCTCTATGGATTAGCACTTAGGGTTGAAATATGCATGCAGAAAAGACCTAAAGATCTCTACTTTCTACCATCGTCCCAGACCTAATCCCCATTATTCTTAAGCAAATACATATCAAATGAGCATACCTTATTCTGGGTATTTGATGTAGATCCTCCCTTACACTTGATCACTTTTTTGATTGCATCTCTACTTCCAAGGATGACCTACATTCACATAAAACAAACAACAAACTCCACATGCATTTGATATATAGATTAATGGGTTAGAGATTCAATAAACAAGTATACAATAAATTGTGAAAAACTCGTATATTGGGACGGGAAAAGTATTTCTTTATTATTAACTTCAACAAATCAACCTACAATGATGAAGTTGGTCGCTGCTCCACGAACCTGGTCCTGGGATCCTCTTCAACTGTCCTCCAACTTCTTTGTTCTCTCTTTCTCTTTACACAAGGAAGGCTAAAGGGTTGGGAAAAAGGGAATATGAAATTGGGTATAGTTTCTTTACTATGATTCTCCTCTTCCAAATGGGACCCCTAACCCTTCTTTTATAGGCTAGAAGAAGCTAGGTATTTGGATGAACCCTCGGCCATGCATGGCTAGAAGGTTTAGTTAACTTACACAAAGCTGTGTGTTTCGTTAGCAACTTTCCTTTTTTCGTTCTTTTGTAGGTACACGCGGGCTATTTTAGGTCAGCTAGCATGTACACGTGTGAAGTAATGGAGTAGGGCACGTGGGCCTTTATAAAAGAGGTTTTTAAGAAGAGTTGTTCAGCAGTGTTTTGGCAAAGAAGGAATCTGAGATGGCCTGATGCTAGGTAAGCATGTCTGGTGAAAATTAGGGTTATAACAGATGCCCCCTAATGTGTGAGGTCAGAAGAGCATCTG
>SNQJ01S0073708.1:17027-27037 GCA_010110895.2 Picea sitchensis
ACAATTGTCTCATCGAGGCGGGCATACCCATGCTTGGGATAAAATAGAATCATGGCTACCAATCAAATACATTGTAGATCCATGTCATATCACTATATAAAGTGTATCCCTGAACAATACACAGTGGAGCTACATCTAGAAATAAAAAATATGTACATGAAGAGTATCAATCTTCTTAGAAGCTGATAAGGCCTAATGGCTCGAGATGAGGTCTTCAGAGCTTGAGCAACAACTTCAAAATCCTCAAAACTCAGGTAGGAGTGTAATAGGAGTGTACGACTTCTCTACCTAGAGGTCTTCGACGGCTCGTCAGTCATGGACTAGAGAATCTTGATGATCAAACTGAAGGCTTCATTGATTTTGAACAAAGACTTGATTGGACGTTCAGGATGGTCGGGCATGAGGGCAAAAGAAAAAATACAAAGGGGCCAACTCAGGCTTGGTAAAAGCCTCTCTTGGATAAGAGCATGACAAATGATGAGACTCAGGCAGCATGACATTAATCATAAGTTTACGAGGCAGGAGGCAACGCAAACTCTCCATATGTTTGGAAGAATAACCAAACGGAGGAGAAACCAACTCTATGTAGCGAGAACAAATTCCTAAGGTCGTATTAAATACCAAAGTTTGACAAACAAATGAACAGATGTGCCTTATCCAAGGGCGACTAATTGTGTTGCCAATAAAGAATACTTTTCCCTTCCTCTTTTTGGGGTATATTTGATTTTTTTGTCTTTTTCAATGATTTTTAGAAAAAATAATAAAAGAATGTTACGTTACAAAGGAGGATCGAGTGTCGCAAACATACTAGATCCAAGCGCACAGAACACAGGGATGCTCAGGGAAAAGGGACATATGCAAGAAAAGGACACTCGAGAAAAATCCTCCAGGGGCCAAAGGTGTCAAGATGCAAAGGAAAAGTGCTACAGGGCTTGCTTATAAGGCATGCTTTAGATGGTTTAGTTTAGAGAAACATGGATCTGGAATTAGGCTAAAGATGCAGGCATGCAAACACGGTTAACAAAACACACAATGCTAACGTCCTTCAATGTAAGTTTAACGAGCCCAGAGAAGGTAAGCTCGACGGTTTTTCATATTTAGAGAGTCTGAAAAAACGTAAAAGGAGACTCCATTGGGGTACCTTTTTCGAAGATAGTCTAGTCGGTTCGAAAAAGGGGTAAACTAGCACCAACAAGATGTCTATTCAAAACCATTTTAACGAGTGTGATAAAGACAAGATCACTCCGGCATTTTTTCATTTTTAAGGAGTCTGAAAAAAGCTTAACTATGGACTTTGTTAGGAATGTTCTTCTGGACCAGTTTAATGAGTGTGAGAGAATAAGGTCACTCGATGATCTTTTCAATTTTAGGGAATCTGAAAAGAGCTTAACTATGGACTCCGTGGGGGTTCCTTTTTCATAAATTTAGTCCCCTAGGCCCGAAGAAGGGTTAAAATGATACCTGAGAGTACTCTTCTAGAGAACTAAAGTTCCATAGAGTATACCTTTGTTCGTACAGTTGACCGTCTAGACCGAAAAAGGGGTAAACTACCGTCGGACAGACATGACTTCAAATTTCAGTTTAACTAGCATGAAAGGCCACAAGATCTCTCGACAATCTTTTCATGTTTAGAGGGTCTGAAAAGGGCTTAAAAGAAGACCCGTTATATCTTTTGGGAGTCTTGAGGGTGAGAGTGAAAAGGAATCATGCAAATGAGGCTCAAACTTGTAATTAGGAAAAACAAAAAGGACTCCCGAGCCTACAGTTATTAGAGACAGCATGGACACCATAATGCAACCAGGATCTACCTAGGGAATCCATGTTCCGGTAGGCTCTACCACCAACTCGCGACACTTCTAAAGAAGCAATGATGGTTCCATGTCACAACCTGATGGGATTGATCCTATGGCAAAGGGATAAAGACAACGGGATACAAAAGTCAGGGTATAAACCTAACCTATATGCTCAAGTTGATCATCTGAGATTTTTCCACAGATCGTCAAAAGTTACCCAAAACTCCAAAAAAATGTCCCGATACCCGATCATACCCCTCCAATGCAACTCCTGAATCACTCTAAATGGTTTTTGTTTTAAAGAAAATGATAAGGGGGGCCAAAAAAGTGACAAAAAGAGGCCAAAAAGTCTATAAATAGAAGCTGACATGTCATTATCACCATTGTTGATTTGGAAATTGACTCTGGAGCCAAAACACCCCCTTTGATAAAAGTGGTGATTCTAGGAGCTATGGTGGATGAAACGACCATCTGTCTGGACCAAGTAAGTACAAACTCTCTTATCTTGCATTTTAAGTCTTTAATTTTTCTTTGGGTTCCATTTTTTAGGGGGGTGTCGACCTTTAAAATGTCGACCCTAGGTCAACGCGGGTTGTCTCAGGACAAGCCGCGTGTACATTCGGGTAGAGTAAACATTGCACGTGTGTACATGTGACTGTCAGTAATACAGCCTGCATGGACCCCCTTATTGAGTGAAAAAAGCTTAAAAACAAGGATTAACCCTCCTGAACCTTGATGTTTTGCAAGATGTATGTCCACTGGAGAGAAAGAGAGCATGAGGAGGTAAGTGAGTCGGTCGGGGAAGACCCCAATGCTGTGGCTACCTTGATGCAATGTGGGTTGCTCAAGTTCTTCTTATGTCCTTTTATGCGGGCACAACCAATGCTACTAAATTCCTTGGTTGACTATTGGCATCCGGATGCAGAGGCATTCATGTTATAGGGGTAGTCACTGGTACCCATGACTGAGGACATATATTTTTTGACTGGCCTTTCTAGGAGAGGGGAACCAATCAACTTTTGGACTTTTCCTGTGGGGCCGCATAACATAGCGGAATTGATAGGTCTTTACTGTGAGGCTGGTACAGACCGCTCGAGCTCACAGGTGCCCATAAGCAAGATTACTGACTTATCACTACAGGTGATAGTGTTGCTTATTGGGCGAATCATTGGTTCTGCGGCTCTACATCAGGCGTCCCGTGCACAGATGAACTGTGCAGTCTAGTACTTAAATGCACAAATATTTGATTGGAGCACAACATTGTTAGAGTGTATGAAGAGGAAGTTGACAGATTGTCGATTGCGAATGCATAGGAACTTCGGGATCAAGACCGTTCTATGCTCTTTCTTCTTTGAGAGAGTTATGAGATTTAGTCCTGAAGTAGTGGTACGAGGACATCAGGCCTTTCTTCCTGCTATGTGTAGATGGGAAATGTTACTGCTGTGGTGTTGGAAGGACCAATGAGTCCTTCAACGATGATTTCTTCGCATGGTTGTCGCGACAGATCCCAGTCATCGAGGATTATCCATATGCTGGGATTGAATTTTTGAGAGATCCTGAGATACCAATACCTCTTGGTGAGGAGCAAGGAGAGATGGGTAAGTTTCCATCATTCATTTCTTTTTGTTTAAACATATGTGATTTTTATGTTGTTTTTGTTATATATCATTTTTTTTATACCAGAGTATTTGATGGATATGCATTTGTTGTGTGAAGATGTGGGATCAGTGCGACCTGCTAACTATGCGAGGAACAAGTGTCGTCCTCGACCAGGGGCCACAGGGGGACCAACAACAACATGAGATCTTCTAGACGGGGAGGCTGAGAGGGTGTTGAGACGAGTCGAGCGAAACTTTACTGTACTCACTTGCACAGTCCCTATGGCATAGATTGAGGACCTGCCACCATCTATGCAGCCTCATGTAGTGAGGGCACCATGGACGTGGGTCTAATTGTTTCGGCGTTTGGCAAATGTTGTAGATCAGTACAACATGGCCCACAGGCCCTGACTTTAGTTAGACTTTTCATGTGTTGAGAGCACTACTTGTATATATTTTTTGAGGGCATAAGCCCCGTGACTCGTTATTGGTCATATTTTTGAGGCGCTAGCGTCCACCTATGTACTCTGGTGACTAAGATGTTATATATGGATTTTTATGTTCTTTTTGTGGCTTATGGATCATTTTTGCAAAAAATGTATTTACATGTTTATGTGTATGTCTTTTCATATGTGTACAAGATGCCAATCTAAAATTTAGCTAGAGCATCTGTAATTTGATTTAATCTCCTAGGAACATGAAAAATGTAATATAATCAAAGCTTTGTTCTAAGAGACGTACCCTGAGGAATCGTCGGTGTAAAGTCGAATCATGAACATGGTAGACTCTATTTAACTGAGACACAACCAACTGAGCATCGAGATAGACCTGAAGATGAGAGATACCAAATGATAAGGCATCACGAAGCAATTCAATAATTGCACTGTACTCAGCGACATTATTTGTGGTGTCACCTAAGAATATACCTTTGGAAGATAACAACTGGCCTTGAGGTGTAAATATTACCCAAGCTGCGGAGGCAAGCCTCCAAGTGTGTCAGCTAGCACCATCTGCGTACCCAATGAACACCTCAGACTCACTTGACATATGCCACAGTGATGAAAGAAACATCAAAAACACATCATCCAAAACACCAAAAGAAACTAGAAAGTAATAGTACAAAGACTATACATATGTTACAAAAAGTTACCCATGGTGACCTGCTTATGAGTAATACTTCTTGAGGTAGAGTCCATTTCTAGGCTCTGCCAAATCATTCCCTTCAAAGTCAACCAGACAATAAGCGCCCTTCCTAAGAACCTCTTTTATGATGAAAGGTCTCGACCACATGGGTTTAAATTTTCCTGCCCCCAGGGGGTCGTTATCTTGGTCATAAACCAAGACAAGGTCGCCTTCAGTGAAAATCCAAGGACGAAGGGACCTATCATACTAAAACTTGACTTCATGTTTGTGAGCCTTATTGGCTAGGGCCTCATCACGATGTTTCTCATTGAGTTGCTCAAGGTATAATAACTGTTATTCAAGTGGAGAAGTGTCTGGCAATAATTGTACTACCAACTTTAGGGACGGGATCTGACATTTGATAGGTAAGACTGCTTCCAGCCCATAAAAGAGTTGAAAAGGTGAGAAACCAGTTGTAGTCTTAACAGATGTTCAGTAATCCCATAATGCCGAGTATAACATCAAATGCCAATTTGATTTGGCTTAGTTGATTGTCCACTGTAAGATGGTCTTGAGAGATTTATTCACAGCTTCCACTTGACCATTTGCTTGGGGGTAGTAGGGTGACGAATGTTCCTTCCATAACCCAAGATTTGACGTTAACTCGGTCATCATATGGTTCTAAAAGTGACTGCCATGGTTAGTGACAATCTCTCTCGGAACGTCGAACCTTACTATTATCTGGTTGAATAAAAAGAGAGTTGTAGTCTCTCCATCATCTTTAAACGTTGGCATAGCCTCGACCCACTTCATGAAGCAGTCTACGTCTACGATGATGTAACAGTGCCCCCTTGCTGAAGGAGGGTTGCATGTAGTGTAATCAATCCCCACTTGGTGAAGGGACCAACTGTGATGACGGGAAACATGGGAGCGGGATGTACCCTCATCTTCTGAGAGAAGATCTGGCATGGGTGGCACTTCTTAACTGATTCGATACAATCTCTGATTAGTGTCGGCCAGAAGTAACCTGCTCGTAGAATATTTTGGGTTGTTGCCAACCTAAACAAATGACTGCCACACGCTCTGGTATGGCAATCATTAAGCATGATAATTGCTTCCTCGTGAGTGAGACATCGGTGCAGGATGCAGTCTACACCTCTTCGATACAATGTATCATCGAGTATGAGATAATTTTTAGCCTGATGGCATATGCGTTGATTCTCATCACGAGAAGCAGAGGTGGGGAACTTCAAAGTCTAGAGATAGGTAAGTATAGCTTCGTACCAGGGATCCAAAGAGGTGATCAAAAACATATCTCCTCTGATAGGCGACTTGGCGTATGCGTCGATGCTCATCACGAGAAGCAGAGGTGGGGCACTTCAAAGTTTGGAGATAGATAAGTATAGCTTTGTACCAGGGATCCGAAGAGGTGATCAAAAACATATCTCCTCTGATAGGCGACTCTTCGAGCACAAAATCACCTGACTCAACTGGAAGTTCCGAAATAAGTTCTGCGAAGACCAGTGACTTTTTGGATTTCATTGAAATGAAATCTAAGTCAAACTCCTGGAGGATGACTATCCATCTACTGATCTTTCTGCCTATTACCCGTCGTGTCAACATGTACTGGAATGGATTCATGAGAGCAATGATAGTGTTCTTGCGAAACAAAACATAATGACAGAACCATTGAACAACATGAACTGTTGCCAACGCAAGTTTTTCGATATGACAATAATTGAGTTCCGGTCCTATGAGGCCTCGGCTCAAGTAATAGATCACATATTCTGAGAACAAGTCATCTTCTTGAACTAAGACCATGCCAATGGTTGACTCTACTACANATAGTTAGGTGGTCGGAGTAGAGGGGCAGTTGTGAGGGCATGTTTCAACGCCACGAAAGAGTGTTGAGTGGCATCGTCCTAATAAAAATGAACGTCTTTCTTTAGTAAGTGCATAAATCCCTTGGTGATGTTGGCATAGTTGCCGATGAAGCATCTTAAAAAAATTTCCTTGCCTTGTAGACTCTGAAGTTGAAGGATTGTGCGTGGGGGGGGCAACTGGATTATTGCCTCAACCTTGAGAGGATAGACCATGATCCCTATTGTTGACACTATGAAACCTAACAAACGTCTTGATGTTACGCAAAAGCTTCACTTGTTTGGATTCAAGCAAATTCGAAAGTAGCGACAACGCTCAAAGAGAAGTCGGAGGTGTGTGGGATGATTCATTCTCTTGCGAGATCGAGATGCTAAATCATCTAAATAGGCCTCGACTATATGCTTGAGGTCATGGAAAGCAAAAGACATGGCCCATTGAAAGGTCACTCCAACATTTTTGAGACCAAAAGGCGTCTTACGATACGCGAATGTACCCCACGGATAGATGGATGTCGTTTTGTGCTGGTCTTCGGGTTTGATTTGTATTTGATTATATCCCAAAAAACCGTCCATGAAAGAGAAGGCCTCGCAACCTGCACATTCATCAATTATCTGGTTGATGAATGGTGTGGGAAAATTATCTTTGGGATAGGCCTTGTTCAAATCACGGAAGTCTGTACATACACGAATCGTGCCTTACTTTTTATTGACTGGAACGGGGTTTGACACCCATTGGGTCAAATGGATAGGATAGATAACCGACTTTTTAGCAGTTTCTCAACTTCAACCTTAATGGTTGTTTCTTTCCTGGGGTTAAATGTATGAAGCTTCTGCTAGACAATCTTGGCATCTGGATAAGTTGTGATTTCATGTTTGACTATTTTTGGATCGATGCCTGGCATTTCCTCGTAAGACCAGGCAAAAATGCCACGAAATTCTTTAAATAGATATGTGTAGATTTGAATCTCTCCGGGGGAGCAGTCAGCTCCAATGAAAACATCTCCATGATGCCAGGGGTTCTGGAGATATTGATCGGTATGGTTTCAGCGATGGTTTCCATATTACCCTCAGCATAGACTTCGTGTGTAGCTAAGGGATTAATAGGACAAGACCTATCTCCAGTCATAGTCAAGGTGAATTCTCCGACCTCGATTCTACTTAACTCTGGAAGGAAGTATGATCTGTGATGAAGATCATCCTAGGGTTTGTCTGGACTAGTCATTGCTTCAATTATGGCTTCATCAAAGGGCAAGACTAAGTCTAATGAATCGGTGTTAGCGAGAGAACCTTGAGCCCAAATAGGCTCTAGAATCGGATCGAAATATTGTGCAAGAGTTGGATCTGGGTTAGCTAAAGCTTGTTGGACTAAAGAGTACGCTACTTCAGCTATGGACAAGGGCATGGACATGCCCGAATGCCCTGTCCCCTCCATCGTGGCCGATGGGGAAGGAAGTATCCACAGATCGGTAAAGTAATTCGTGCGAAATGATGAAACTTGGAAAATCTCAACCTTATGGTGGTCGGATATAAACTTGACATCGCCTTGAGGGGGTGGGTAATCGAAGGTACCCATCAAAGATGGGCACAAACCAACCCCTACATTGACTATGCCTGGTTGAGGATTATCAATCATCGGTACCACAAACACCCTCAATGAAGGGTTAGATCTGGAAAAAGACAATTGATCAGTGGTCACAATCTGGTCCTTGTGTGGAAACAACAAGACCCGGAAAACTGTAGCAACCACTGCTTGCATGGCATAAGTACAACTACTTCCTAACAAAATATTATGGTTGAGGGAGCGTCGACTACCTCTACCTCAATGCACACGGTCTTCCCTACCAATTGCATGGGAAAAGAGGGAATGATACCATGTGGTCGGAATGAATGACCATCGAAAGCAGTGAGAAGAGTAGGTGATAGAGACAAAATGGGTTGGCCAATGGCCTTCCAACATGCCAACGACATAACACATGTCGAGGCACCCTCATCAACCACTGTGCGGAAAATATTTCAGGTAAAATTTTTCATGGGGTGAGCCACTACTATCTGACATGCTACATGGTAAGGAAGATGAGGTTTTAAGTCAGTTGTATCTAGCATAATGGTACCTAGATTACAAGTCTCGGTGGATCCTAGAGTGGTTAACAAAGCTTTCCTCTGGGAAGGGCAGATTTGGAGGACCTCCAAAGTAGACATCGTACAAGGGGTTTGAGACAAATCTTCCACCACATAATAGTTATGGGAAGCCCTTGCATTTGAGTTGTGAGAAGCTTTTTTGAATGAGCCTTTTGGAATGCGTGTCATTGTTCACCCAAAGTCTTCTCAATCTGTAGAGGAAGAGATGGGAGTTCGGCTTCTTTACCCTTCTCAGAAGTGCTTGGTTTACTGTAGTCATGCACTCTAGTGGATATGAAAGCATCACCCTTCATCATATATACATTCGCAGATGCGGGATTGTTCGAAGATGGAGAGGGTCCTTGACTACCCTCTTCCGCACTTGTAGAGGCTTGCGTTAGGTTTTGTCCATGTTGAAATGGATTGGTTAACACAGTAGGCTATTGTTGTGTCACAAAATTTTGGGCCTCTACAAGCTGGGGACATAGGTGGGTTGGGTGGTCCTCTATGCATAGGTTGCATGGATACCTCTCCTTTCGTTTCTCATTGTTTCCCCCACCAGCATTATCAGTGGGTTTCTTATCCCCCTTACCCTTCTTTCGTTGTTTTTTATTTCCTTCAGGTTGTTGGGTGGCCTTTGGATTTGTCAATTGCACTGTGTGTACATCCGACGTTTTAGTAGGGGGAGCAGCCAAAACAGTAGTTTGGTTGGCCACTGTGTGTTGTATAGACAATTGATGCAACTGCGTCTTCAGTTGCTCAGCGGGGTTTGTTTGTTCTGAACCAACAATACCATCAACATGTGGTCCTGTTAATGTTTATGCCATTATTATAGTTCTTTGCATTTCATTAGATAAGAGCATAATAAGAACAAGATCAATGAGAAATACACATTCACAAGAGACACAACATTTATCCTAGGAAACCCTCTAGGGGAAGAAAACCTAGCAAAAACTTCCTTATCATAAATGGCTTATACAATGTTCAAGAGATAACTAAAACCAATACAAAAAGTCCTCCCCAAGAGATGCGCCACTCTTCTTCTCCTCTCTCCAACTTCTAATTGCAGCTTGCCTCATAAGAGAATGAGCAAGTGAAGTTGTGTGTAAGAAGTGAGGCACTAGCCTCTTATTTATATCAACTTGGCACGTGTGAAAGGTCATAATCTGATAGGGTTGACCTCTCACTCTGGGTGGGTAAACCCACCTTTAATTAATTGTAGGTCTTCCATTATAACTGTTGGGGCCGACTACTTATTCAGCACTTTGTAATTGTTCGATGACCAATCTGCAAAAGGGGATTTGGTCCTTATACAATCACTGGCATGATTAATCCTCAATGGGGATTAATCCAATAACAATAATAATAATAATGACATGATCAATCCACAATGGGGATTTAATCCAATAACAAAATAATAATAAGAATTCTCTTCGCAGTTACATTATTTCAACACTCCCCCTTAACAAGAAGGGTATTCTTCATCAGCATCAGGCGAG
>SNQJ01S0073709.1:0-37669 GCA_010110895.2 Picea sitchensis
ACCAAAGTCGTAATGTCAGCTAAAAACTTAATCTACTCAATCCTCAACAAAAGATCCACTCTTTTCTCATATAACAGGCAGTCAGTGACTAGCTTATGGATATATCTATTTCATAGTTCTGCTTGAAACCAATTTTGTCAGGATATGTGGAAAATCTCATTCTTTACTGTGCACGTAACGACTTCCCAAGTGATGTTGCTATTAGTTCATGCTTGCCAATCAAAAGTGAGTAATTTTATTCCTAAATGTATTGCATGGACTGTGACAGGTCAGAAACCATTTCAGGGGTTTCCAATTATTGGAAATGTATTCCCTTGTTTGGAAGGGATTGTATAAAAATGTACGAGTGACATTCCTTCAAATGGTGGAAATAATAAAATCTGTGGAAAGTGTGTCCCATTTAAGATGCTCTGTTTTCTGCAGCATATTTCAATTTCCTTATATCATTCCCTGTGCAATCAATGAGATAGCAGGCACTCTATTTCTGCAAGTTCACACTCTCACTCTCTCTTTGTTCTTCTTGACATTCATATGCGCCCTGAATTTAACATTTGGTATCAGATCTAGGTTAAGTAACCGTGAAAGCCGATTTAATTTTTATTTGGATTGGAGTGAAACAGATAGCTTCTTCCTCGAGAATGAAGATTGAAAAAATCAATCACCAAAACTTCAACTTGTAGAAGTTGAAGATGTAGGGTGCATTGGTGGAAAAAGCTCAGTGTGTTTGCAGTAGTTGGTGTAAGACCTCAACAGATTTGTTAAAACAAAATCTAGCACCGCCATATAATGCAAAGTCCCAAGCATCGAGGGGCTAGTCTTGTGCAACTCAAGAAGGCTACCCACTGTCACCACAATAGCTCTTCCTCCCACTTTTGATTGGCTTTTCTCCAACTCAAGGGGGGCTTCCCTAAAAGAAAGGATTTCTAAGGCTATAGAGTGGAGGCACAMGGTGATTTATTTAAGAGTTAGCCTAAGCAAAACAGGTGGTTGTAGTATAATGGAAGAATGAATGGTGTGAGAAGGAAATATGAAGGAAAACCCAAAGACCAAGTGCCTAATCACATCTTGGGTAAATGGAGTCGAAACATCGATCAAAGACGGCAAGTGCATGAAAATGTAAGGCAATAGGGGCTGCTATGTGTTAACGCAATTTTCTGCACTTATGGACAGACCTGGAAATGACTTAAAATCAGCTGTTAGTACCCTAAATCAGATCTGAAAATGAAGTATAACCTGCACAGAAAATAGATTAATTTATAGGAATTTCTGCCCTTTAGGGGAGTGTCCTTAGGATTCTTTTCTTGCTGTCCGCCACCCGTAAATCCACAAAATATGACAATATAACAGCAGCAAATATGAGATAACAGCAGCAAGTAAAGAAGATTGTGGCTGAGTTTAAATAGCCAAAAGTTTAAAAGATAAATTTTTTGATGTTTTTGGTGGAATCCTTAGTTCATTACCTCAGAAATCAGCAAATAAAATATGTAGACAGCGATACCAAACAGTAGAAAAATTGCCCAAATGATATGCTAAAAAATTTTGCAAATAGACAGTTCACAACCCAATACACCAACAAGAGAGAAGGCCCGGTACAAGAACGTCAAGCTTTACCCAATACACCAACAAGAGAGAAGGCATGGTACAAGCACGTCAAGCTTTATTTCTGCTAGTGTTTAGAGACTGATTGCATCAAGGAAACAGGTACAAAAATGGTGTAGTAGTGATCCCTGCATACAAACAGAAAGCTAGAAGTAGAGAGGAGAAGAGAGAAAATTCTGAAGTGTAGAGCTGCTGAAGTAGAACATCCAACCCTTGTACAATGAAATGCACTTGATTATATAGATAAATGAGTCAAGAGGGGGATGCCTTGGGTTAGGTAGAGGAAGGTGGACGCTCCCTTGAATTGTGGAGTGAGCGGAGTGTGAAAGGGAGAGGATCTAGGGATGAGTGAAGTTAAGGAGCGATTTGTGGAGGTGATTGAGGAAATTTAGGCCCCTTGATTAGTGGGACGAATGGAGAGAAATGGGAGAGAAGTTAGGGAAAGGGAAATTAGGGGGAGATTTGTGGAAGTGGTTGAGGAAATTTAGGCCCCCTGATTAGTGGGACACCCCCTTTAAAAGTGGGATGAATGGAGAAAAAAGGGAGAAATGGGAGAGAAAAATTAGGGAGAGAATATAGGGATTTTGGTGAGTGAAATAATTAAGGATAGAGAGAAAAAAGGTAGGTGTCTCTCCTCTTCTCATGACTCATCCATCCACATGGACGGTAAATCATTCAAGCGATTCACCAAACTGCCATGTCATTTTCAGGAGACTGCCATGTGTCACTACTGCTAAAAATAGACACTGCCAAAAATAGACATGCCCAAAATAGCAATTTCCCTAAAATTTCGGAAATACTAGAAATGTGTCCAATACCACCAAGAGACCATTGCCAAAAACAACATGTCTACAAATATGCACTACTAAAAATAGAAATTCCTCGAAAATCAATGGTAATATACTCATCGTATTCAATTTTTTACAAGGAATTCAGAAATGCAACCAGAATCACCATTTGACCCCCAGATCTCCAACTGCTAAGAATAGAAAATACTTGCGAGACCTCCCAAAAAGGGTTCTTTGGCCTTAAAATACGACCAGCAACAAGACCGTATGCTCAGAAACGTCATGTGAGTCTCCGGACACTGTCTCCTAAAAAATAGGAAGTTCCTAAAAAATAAGGAACTGGCTAAAAGAAACAATCTCTATCTCTGAACCATGAAGAACTAAGTTGACTCTATGACTGAAGCAAAAAAACACCACTAAACCAATCTAAGTACCTGCATTGCCACAAATCAGCGTTAGCTTGCTGATTTTTACAGTAGAAAATTAACTTGGAAGGCTAGAGGTGCCATACTTAAGCATTGTCATGAAAGTGTGGTTATGTCAATCTAACAAAAATTGGGTTTATTAAATGGTAGGATCACATAAAAACAATAGCAATAAAAGGGATAACATCCTCACATTACCAAATGAAGCATAGCTCATTACAAGGTAATCAAAACATACTACAAGGGTTTCCTAATACAAAAATAAACATGTGGAAAATAAGTGCACAAAGAAAGCCTTGCATAAAAATGATATTATGCAGCCAATCATCCATTCAAGCTCCAAGCATATGATGTACAAATGAAGTCCAAGGGGAGAGCTCCTCAATCCCCATACAATGGAGAGAGAGCTCCTCTTTATAGAGTGAGTCTCTTCTCTCATACATATAATAAACAAGTATTTTTTGTTAACTACCTCTTGAGAAGTCAAACAAATATTATAAAATAGTAGTCAGATCCTTCCTCAATCCATGGTTGACCATGTCACAAAATGTAGACACAAGCCTCTCAAGGAGAATTCGCCCTCCTCCAAAAATAGGAAAGAGATAATCTTAAAGTCTCCAAAAGAGGGTGTATAGCTAAAAATAGGCATGATAACTAGGTCAACACGCAAGATGTCCACATAAAATTCGCCCTCCAACAATGGATACATGCAAAATATAATAAGATAATGTTAACCTAGGAGGATGTGCTCAAGGGTCCACCTAGGAAAGCTCACAAAGTGCACCCTACAAGGTGCATGAGAGATATAACAATAAAAATATTCCTCCTAGGAGAATGCTCCATAACCAACCTCCAAATATAGCAAGTGGTCCACAAGATGCACATAACCAATCCACATGTGAAACCCAAAGCAACCAACACCATGGATGAATGTGCAAGCTGCCAAGTAGACTGAGTGCTCCCCAAGAAATGAAGTAGTCAAACCCCAAAATAGCAAATGGACAATCTTCAACAAAGAAAATCCAAGGAGATAAGGGCGAAGTAGGGTTTTGACCATGCCAAAACTCAATGAAACAATAAAATATACACCTCCAAGAATAGCAAGAATGTCTCCACAACTGCACCCTCCAAAAATATCCTCCAAATATAGTAAGAAGACCAAATGCAAGCATGCAACGTAACACATGTCTGGCACTCCAAGTATGCCACACACCTCCCAATAAAAGACTCCATAACCACCTCAAATAAAATAATACATGTGCCAAGACAAAGAGGTTTTGACCATGACAAAACTCCATGAAACAATAAAATGTACACCTCCAAGAATAGCAAGAAATATCTCCACAAGTGCACCCTCCAAGAATATCCTCCAAATGTAGTAAGAAGACCAAATACGATCATGCAACGTACCACATGTGTGGCACTTCAAGTATGCCACACACCTCCCAATAAAAGCCTCCATAACCACCTCAAATAAAATAATACATGTGCCAAGACAAAGAGGTGAGGGCACTCTCCAATGAAAGTCAAAAGATGACAAGTGTAGCTGAAATATCCATGCAATAAAGATGAAGGAGCACCTAGGAGAGGTGCACCCTAAAACACTGTGCCATGTAACTACCTCAATCGCCCAAAAAATAATAAAATATCTCCATATGAAGTGTGCCCTAGGAAGAAGAGCCAAAAGTGGTTAGAACTCATCAATATCAATGCCAAATCATGTGTTGTTTCCTAATACCACCAATTGATTTCCCACCAAACTGTGTGCACAAGAGAGAGTGTTTCCTAGGAGAATGTGCCAACCTCCCCAATAATAAAATAATCATGAATGTCTTGGAAATTGTGCCCAAGAGAGGAGCTATAGTGACCCCACTACCTTACCCATAAAAAAAAATTATGAATCCATGAACTAAATGCACTCTAACAACAATTTTAAAACATATACTTCTAGCAGAAATAATTATCAGCATGAATGCAACTAATTTAACATTCTCAAAACAGCATATATTTTGCTAAAAACTAGAGTTCATACACAACAATAAAAACCCATGAAATAAATTGATAACAGAGATAAAAAAAAACACTTATCTTTTAATAGCAAATGAGCAACTGGTTGCAAGGGACGGATATTCCTCCCAACTATAGATTTGTTGCTCCAAATCTCAGCAACAAATCACCCCCGAGTTGGGGCTACGATTCCAGAAAAGAGGGTGTCTCTCTCACAGACCAATTCACTCCCACAACCAACTTGTTTTCTAACAGCTATCCCAATTCTCCAGCTCTCTTCCCCTCAACCTATGCAACCCAATGAATTGGGATCCCCCTTCACTGCACATAGTCCCTCAGTCCTTCCCACTTCCCTCCAGGGCTCCAGCACAAGGTTGGTTAGGAATCTCTGATGTTGGGGACTCCAAGGACGCTAGTTGCCCCAAGAAAACTACACAAAAATCTCCCTCTCTACATGCCTAACAGATAGCTTCTTCATGCAACAAGAGCTCCAACAAGCTGCCCACAACACCTACAATGGTTGCCTTCAAGCTCCAATGCTCTCCACTCTCTTGCTACTCCAAAAACTGCATGTAAAAATTGCCCACAATGGCTACTCGAATTTCTCTTTTACCCATGAAAGTAAACTCACATTCCACAAGTTTGGTTGTACTTAGACCCCATGCTCTCATAACTATGCGATGTGACTTTTTCCACCAACCCCTCTTACATGTGTTTAATGATTGTGCTCTCATACACTCCAAAAGAAATTAGAAAGGTTCACTCAAAGTAACAATTTTAGGAAAATGGGTTGGAACTAATACCCATGAATAATTCCCCCCCCCCTTGGACCCATCTCTTATCTCTTGTGGAAACTTAGCCTCCAATTATTCTATATGTGTCCACGTGCAGCCAACGTCAAATTTATTTTATTATTACGATCATATACAATGTTTACAAATTACATATTTGGGCCTATGGTTGTACATCGTATTTAATTACACGTCACTAAAACGGGAATGATACATTCCCCTTCCCCTAAAAATCGCACCGTCCTTAGTGCGCAACACCATACTGATATACATATACAAAGTTTTACATCAAAATACTTGAACCTTTTGCAAGTTCAACTCCTGCAACAATTCCAAGATTAATCTCTCATTCCTCGCAACCTACACAACCCAAGGAAGTGTACCCCTTCTTTGCACCACAGTGTCTCAGGCTATCCCACTTCCCTTCCAGGGCTCCAGCACAAATCGGACAGGAACTTTCCAAGATATGGCTCCAAAAACTCCAGCTGCCAAAATGGAGATTTTCAAAAATTTGCGAGTACTCCTCCCACATGGTCTCCTCGTGCTCCTACGTGGCATCTTTAGGACCGTAGCAGGTTCATTGAACCTTTACCAAAACGATGGCTTTGTTCCATAGCACTTTGACTTTTCGATCTAGGATGTGCATTGGTTCCACCCAAAAGTCCCCTTCATGCTCCACCTAGATCATAGTCGAATCAATCATGTGGTTAATATCAGTCACATATTTCTTCAATAAAGACACATGAAACACATTATCAATTCTCATGGATGCAGGCAATGTAAGCATGTATGCAATTGGGCCTACCTTCTCTAAAACTTCAAACGGCCCACAATATCTTGCCACCAACGTTGGGCAACTTCTCAATCTTAGCGAGCTCCTTTTAGCCTTTACTTTTAAAGGCACATGCTCGCCCACTTTAAATTCTCTGTATGTCCTATTTTTATCTACATAACTCTTTTGCTTGTCCTATGAAACCTTTAGATTTTGCCTAATCTTTACCATCTTCTCTTCTATTTCCCTTAGCAATTCTAGCCCCATGACTTCTCTGTCTGTTGGGTTTTCCCAACTCACTGGCATGTTGCATTTCCTTCCATACAAAGCTTCAAACGGACTCATCTTCAACAATGCTTGATACCCATTATTGTAAGCAAACTCAACTAGATGAAGGTAGTCTTCCCACTTGGAAGGCTTGTCCAGTACATACATCCTCAACATGTCTTCAATTATCCAGTTAGTCCTCTTTGTTTTCCCATCTGACTCTGGATGATATGTCGTACTGAAATTCAAATCAATCCCAAATCCCTTAAACAACCCCTTCCAAAAGTTGAAAGTGAACTTGGGATCTCTGTCTCACACTATTGCCTTAGGCACACCATGTAGCCTAGCAATCTCCTTCATGTAAATATTTGCTATGTTGGTTGCCTTGTGAACCGTTTTCCTTCATGTAAATATCTGCTATGTTGGTTGCCTTGTGAGTCGTTTTCACTAGTACGAAATGTGCAACCTTTGTAAGCTTGTCCACCACTACCATGATGGAATCATGTTGCCTTGTTGTTCTTGGCAACTTGGTAATAAAATCGATCGTAACTAGCTCCCATTTCCATTCAGGAATGGGCAATGGTTGTAACAATCTTGTTGGATGCATGTGCTCAGTCTTCACTTTCTGACATTCCATGCACCTGGCTATGTAATCAGCCACATCCTTCTTCATGTTAGGCTAGAAATATTGGCTTCTTACTGCAACAATTGTCTTTTGGTATCATGGATGACCAGCATACGATACATTGTGCATCTCCTTCAACACTAAATTTCTCAAATCATGAGTGTTGGGAACATAATTTTGTCCCTGAACAAGAGGACTCCATCCTATCCCAACCTATATTATTTAAACTTCAGCAGTACACTTTCCTGATGCAAGCCTTTTGTAACTTGTGCATATGTTGATCCGATGCTACAGCTTCCAAAATTCTTCTCTTTAAATCTAAACAAAACATGCTAATGGTTGCAGCATGCATTTCATGCACCCTTTTGTTGAGTGCATCAGCCACTTTATTCTCTTTTCTTTTGATATGTTTGAAGTCGAAGTCGTATTCACCGAGAAATACTAGCCATCTAGTATGTCTGGCATTCGGTGTTGGTTGTTCAAACAAGTGTTTCAGACTGCTATGATCTGTCTTCAACTCGAACTTTCTTCCCATGAGATAATGCCTCCACATTTTTAAGGCATGAAATATGGTTGCCAACTCTAAGGCATGGGTAGCATAATTTCTTCCATGCTCCTTCAACTTCCTTGACTCATAAGATATGACATGCCCATTCTACGTAAGGACTCTGCCAAGCCCTTCCTTGCATGCATTTGTGCACACAACAAAATCTTCATCTAGATCTGCAACCTTTAGAATAGGTGCATTGGTCAATAAATCCTTTAGGTGTTGGAAACTCTCTTCACACTTACCAGTCCATTCAAACTTGGTTCCCTTCTTCTGCAGTGAAGTGATTCGATTGGCAACTTTCAAGAAACCTGCAATGAATCTCCTATAATATCCGGCTAATGCCATAAAGGATCTCACTTCTAAAACATTCTTTGGCGTTGGCCAACTTCTGATTACTTCAATCTTTTCAAGGTCCACCGCTATGCCTTCCTCTGAGATGATCTCGCCCAAATAATGAATTTTCCTTTAATAGAAAGTGCACTTGCTTAGCTTGGCATACAATTGGTGCTCTCTCAGCACTTGTATCATCATCCTCAAATGTTCTTCATGTTCCTCCCTTGTCTTGGAATAGATAAGAATATCATCCAAGAAGACAATGACGATTTGTCCAGGTAATCTCTAAACATTCCATTCATTAGACACATAAAGGTAGTCGGTGCATTTGTCAATCCAAATGGCACCACCACAAACTCATAATGGTTGTACCTTGTCCTGAAGGTTGTCTTGTTGGTGTCCTCTTCTCTGATTCTCACCTAATGGTAACCTGACCTCAGGTCAATCTTGGAAAATATCCTTGCTCCTTTCAATTGATCGAAAAGATCATCGATCCATTGTAGAGGGTACTTGTTCTTTACCATGACCTTATTAAGTTGTCTGAAGTCAATACACAACCTCGGATTTCCATCCTTTTTCTTCACAAAGAGCACTGGGCACCCCAAGGTGAGACACTTGGGCGTATGTACCCCTTCTTCAACAGTTTTTCTAGCTGCATCTACAACTCTTTCAATTTTGGTCTACTCATTTTGTAGAGAGTTTTGGACACCGGGCAACTCCAGGAATTAAGTTAATAGAGAAATCAATATCTCTCCTGGGTGGAAATCCTGGCAACTCCCTGTTGACCGCCTATCCAACTAGGGGGTCAACTCCATGTGCCATGAAGAGATGCATCATCAGATGCTCATTTATCGAAGATTTTGGTTCTACAGGGTATTTTTGGTTGTAACTGGAATTTCCGCACCCCTGCGTGGGTCAATAATGTAATAGGTCTACATGGGTCATAGTTAGGTCAATTACCTTGGGATCGGTCATTGGGAGAGTTCCTTTCACCGAGGTTTTTTTATCCTCAGGTTATCAATTGGGCTTTTCAGCCTTATTGATTTCCCTTGAGTTTTTCCCTCACACTTGCAATAATTCCTCCAAAGTGGTGAAAGGTGTTCCAATGGGCTTATCTTCTGGCAGTTATTGTTTAGGGATGATGTAAATGACCATGCAAGACATCTTAGAAAGTTTCGCGGAATTCCATCGAGTCTAGATTAGTTTTTTTTTAATTAATTAAATTTCCCTAAGTTTGGACGTTTAATTATTTAATTAATTAATTAATTTTGAGCAAAAATTGTAACAACTAGGTCCTGGGACTTTTGATAGGGGTATTTGTGCTCAAAAGAAATGGAATGAGACCCCCTACACCCATGGACCAAGTTTTAGCTCAGTTGGACAATTTCTGCTATGGGTTTGTCCACCCGGAGTGTCAGTTAGTCAAAAACAACAATTTTAATTGCTAAGTCTTGACATAGAAAAAATGTAAAAATTGTAATAATGAGTTTAAGGATGATGTAAAGGTGGATAAAGATGGAGAGAGGTTTCCTAAGCTATTCCTATCCAACCCAACCTTTTCCAACCTATTTCTAACCCCTCACCCACCTCACTCACTCAACCCTCACGCCCTCCTAGGGAAGTTACGCCCCCCTTGTGAATGAAACGTTGTAACTTGGGTTTCCCTTGGGTGGTGGACCCTTCTCTTGGTTGGTGTGCTCTCCCTCACCCCCCACGTCACCTCCTAACTCAACTCCACCCCCATCCTAGCATTTATTGCCTCCCACCCCTTTCATTTCCCCCAAGTGGTGTGTCCTCCTAGGAGAGTTATGCCCCCCCCCTCTTGGAGAAAATTCTAGAAAATATTTTAAATTATTTTGGGGGCCCTTCTCTAGTGGCACGCTTCCCCTAGCCTCCCACTACATTTTTTGCTTGATCCCAACATCAACTCACTCATCCACACCCTAGATCCACCTCTCAAACCCTAGATGGTGCGCCCTACCCTTGGGATTCTAGCTTGTGCTTGGTGATGGACACTTGGTATTGATCCAAGAGGGGTGAGTTTGCCTCTCCAAGTATAAATAGAACCCCTCTCACCCTCATTTATTTACCATATCTTGAGTTATTGTTATGCTACTTGATTTTCCCCTCTCTCTCTCTCTCTCTCTTTCTTGTCCATCTTTCCATTCTTTGGCTCTTAGGGTTTTGGAGCAAGTATTTCTCCAAGATCCATAAAGGAGAAAACTTTGGAGGATTATTGGAAGAGCAACAAGTATTTTTGTTCATGCTACACATGAGGTAATGTTGTTTTGATTTGGCATGATGTTTGCATAGATTAGATCTTGGGTAAAGTGTTTCTTGGGTAGATCTAACAACAAGTATTCTTGTAGATCTATATATGTGGGTTTGCTAGATAGGGTGCAAGTATTTCATCTTACTAGCATATTCAATCATATTATCTTTTTGTATGCATAAATCTTGTCAAGTTTTTGCAAGTTTGGCTTCAAGGATTTTATTGGGAATGCCTCAAGGAAGAGTCCTCCCTTAAAACACACATAAACTCATCTTTTCTCTCTATTTTACTCATTCTTTCATTGTTGTTCATCCATATATATTTCAGCTAGCCTAACATAGTGGATTGGTCCCTTTAAATCACATTTTATCATAGTTTTCAAGGAGAAAAATTTCTGCCCTAAAAACAGAAATTTTTCTTCACATTGTTGGTTGTGTGTAAATTTTCCAGCAAGCATAGCTTGCTGATTTTTGCAGGTTTGCAACAGGTTGAGGGGGTTAAGTTGCCCTAAAATAGCCACACAACACTCAAGGACCCCTCTCTTCAAGTGGGTAACAAATCTCAACCTCTACTTTTCATTTTCTAGCTAGTTTTTCATTATTTCTTCACTTTCTAGTAGATTCTTGCTTGCTCATAGCTTGGGAGGAGAATTGGTATGGCCTACCTCCCAAGTGTGAGCTTAGTGTAGCTTAGGGTTAGTGCAAATTTCAACTTTTCTTCAATTTTTGAGCATTTCCTTAAGCTAGGACGTGGGGTTTGGTTAATGTTAGTCATTTTCCAAGCTAGGACGTGGGGTTAGCTAGTGACTTATTGATAAGTGTTTAGTTGTTTGCTTCTCCTTTCTTTTTCTCTCGAGTAATCTCTAAATTGCCTACACCTTGGGAGAGGAATACCCAAAATCGTAAGGCTAGGATAAGTGATGTGTTTTGATCTTCTAAATGCTTCAATGATTTAAAATATTCTAGATCTAGATCTCACACACTTTAATCCATAGTTTAAGCCCTTGGGGCATAATCAACTTTCTTAGATCTAGTTGCATGTTATAATCTATCTAAAAGATCTATCTCATTTACATGCTTTAGTCCAACACAATAAATGATCTATGCTTTAATCGTTGAGCAAGTGATTTGCTTTTCATGTTATAACATCTTAAGGCCACTTGCCATCACACTTAAGTAGATATTGTTGGATAAGTTGATAGTGTAGGTACACTTCTAATCGTTCAAGTTTCTCTTACACACTTAATGCTTTGATCTTAATGCTTTAAACAAACACAAGATAAGTGGTATAAGCTTGAGTTCTTCTTTCTTTCATTCTTTGGCAAGTTGTTCTTGCCCTTGTGCTTTAGCATTCTTTAACAAACTTTTTCAGGTTTATGGTTTAATCATGGTAACACACTAAATCGTTATTTCAGCTTGCTTTTACTTGCTTTACATGTGTCAAATGCTTCATTCATATGCTTAAATAACACACTTAATAAGCTGAAGTAAGTTTCGGTTTTGGCATTAATTCATCATTTTAAGACATCATAAACTGACCAAAACACTTAAAAACATACCTAAAAGTCTAACTAATTGATATACCAACTTAATAGACTTAATAGGGTATCTTAAACCACCATCTTCACCATCTAAAACGAGGATTGAGGAGGGCAACGAAAGGTGTTAGGCCGGGAACGGTCTCGTGGCACGAAGCATCCTTTCCGTAAAAACTCAATCTTTCGGGCTGACCTGCGAAGCTAGGGTAGGCCTCGTTGTCATACTTCTTGAGCATCCAGCAGTCATTTGGCAACCTTTATTTGAGCCACGGTTACTGAGCACAACCCACACCTTCAAAAGTCACTGTTTCCGGTTTTTCAGAAAATGGAAGCAAAATTAGCCAATGGCCCTCGCTAGCATTCTTGTAGCCCTCGTCACTACGAATAGACACCTAAAATTTCATCCAAAACTAAGTTGAACTGCTCCTGTTATGCCCAAAACAAGCTTTTGTAAATTTCCAATTTTCTCCTTCCCTTTTCCTCCTCTTTTTTTCTCCTCTCTCTCTTCTTTCCTTCTCTCTTCTCTTTTTTCTTTTCTTTCTCTCTTTCTCTTATCGGTGATCAAGATCCTTCTTATTTGCCGACATTTCGACACCAAACACTCATTCTCCACGTATCAGCATCAAAATCTCTTCTACTCATCGACGTATCGACACACAATTTGATTTCCTCACCGACACAAGATTCAATTTCAGCGTCAATACATGTTGTATCAGCGACTTATTTTCTTTCTCGCCAATGTATCGACGACGAAATGCCTTTTCTCGTCAATATATCGGCGATAAAAACCTATCTTTCTCGTCGATGTATCGGCAACAAGATCCTATCTTTTGTTGGTGTATCGGCGACGAAAGTCTTTCATTGGTTTGTCGACGACGTAAGCCTATCTTTCCCTAGTTTATCGCCAATGAAATCCTAACTTTCACTAGTGACTTGTCTTCCTTTTGTCAACAAATTAATTGTTTTCCTCGCCTGTGTATCGGCAAAGATCGTCATTCTTCGTCGATACACACTATATCGGCAGAAAAATCACATTTTTCCTCGGACATTGCAACGAAAAAATCTCTTTCTTCGCCAAAACTTTCTAAAGCTCTTCCTCTGTCGATGTATTTACGAAGGATCATCTTTCTTCGTCAATACCCAGTGTATTGGCGACTCAAAAACATTCTTACACTCAGTCGAATTTGGTGATTTTTCAAGTTTGCGACTGTCGTGAAAACGCTCGACTCGGCCCTCTGAGTATAACTTAACCACTTAGAGGCCAAATTGACCCCCATAACATACAAAATTTCAATTTTAGGGCCTTAACCCCAAATTCCTATGTTGGGCAAAGCAGATTTTTACCCAAAAACTACACACAGATTTAAGTTTGGCTACTATAGCAAACCCATACAAGCCTGGCGTTGAAACCAAAGCTCTGATTCCGCTCTATAGTGACCCCACTACCTTACCCATAAAAAAAATTATGATACCATGAACTAAATGCACTCTAACAACAATTTAAAAACGTATGCTTCTAGCAGAAATAATTTTCAGCATGAATGCAACTAAATTATCATTCTCAGAATAGCATATATTTTGTTAAAAACTCGGAGTTCATACACAGCAATAAAAACCCATGAAATAAATTGATAACAGAGATAAAAAGCACTTATCTTTTACCAACAAATGAGCAACTGGTTGTAGGGGACGAACGTTCTTCCTAACCGTAGATTTGTTGCTCCAAATCTCAGCAACAAATCACCCCTAAGTTGGGGCTACAATTCCACAAAAGAGGGTGTCTCTCTCACAAACCAATTCACTTCCACAACCAACTAGTTTTCTAACAACTATCCCAACCCTTCAGCTCTCTTTCCCTCAAACTATGCAAACCAAGGAATTGGGATCCCCCTTCACTGCATACAGTCCCTCGGGCATTCCCACTTCCCTCCAATGATTTAGCACATGGTTGGCTAGGAATTTGTAATGTTGGGGACTCCAAGGATCCTAGTTTCCCCATAAAAACTAACAAAACAACCCACTATTCAAGGGCAAATCTCCCACACAGAAATCTCCCCCTCTACATGCCTAACAACCAGCTTTTTCATGCAACAAGAGCTCCAACAAGTTGCCCATAACATCTACTATGGCTGCCTTCAAACTCCAATGCTCTCCACTCCCTTGCTGCTCCAAAAATTGCATGTAAAAACTGCCCACAATGGTCACTCGAATTTCTCTTTTACCCATGAGAGTTGACTCACATTCCCCAAGGTTAATAGTACTTAGCCCCCATGCTCTCATAACTATGGGATGTGACTTTTTCCACCAACTCCTCTTGCATGTGTTTAATGATTGGGCTCTCATACACTCGAAAGGAAATTAGAAAGGTTCAATCAAAGTAATAATTTTATGAAAGTGGGTTGGAACTAATACCCATGAATAATTCCCCCCTCTTGGACCCCTCTCTTAGACATTCCTAGACATTCCCCTCTCTTGTGGAAACTTAGCCCCCAATTACTCTTTCTGTGTCCACCTGCAGCCAACATCACATTTATTTTATTATCATGATCATATACAATGTTTACAAATTTACATATGCGGGCCCACGGTCGTACATTGTATTTAATTACACATCTCTAATAAAGCCTCAAATAACCCCTCCAAGTGTGAATAATGACCAAGTGAAGTAGGGCGTTGTTAGCACACTGTTCCACCCTCCAATTGAGCCAATATATCTGAAAAAGCAATGATGAGAAAATGGCTAATTAAAGGAGTAAAGCCCCAAATTGTCATGGGCTAGACCCCTCTCCGTTTGGGTTGGTGCTTGCCAGCCTCGGGGGAGAGTCCCTAGGGTGATTTTGTTGCTGTCGTAAGTCTGATTTTCTGCAAAATAAGACAAAAAACAGTGGCTATAACATCTTGGACAGCATGTTAATTCTGTCCAAGACGTGGGGAAAAAGTCGTTTTGTTTGCTTGGAGGGATCCTGCAGGGTTAACACAAGAAATATAGAGGAGAAATAAAGAAAGAAACTACTCAAAAGAATGATTAAACCACAATGAATAGTAAGAAGTCACTAATCTAATTGCAAAATTAATAGAGTACCAACAAGAAGACAGGTTCGAACACAAACACTAAACTTCTTTATTAATAGGCTTGCAAGAAGGTTGGTTGCGCCACAATTGATAAGTCCACAACCGATACAATGATCACTTTTCTCAAAGATAGAGTAACTAGACTAAAGAATGAGAGAGAGGAGTGAGGGAAGAGTGTACTAGCCATTGCTGCCAAATCTGACCCGTAACCAATGTTGACCATCCAATAAATAGTGTGTGAGGCGCACTTTACCCAAGGAGAAGAGACTATGGTGCATAGGAATAGGAGCAAAAGAAGAGTATGCGCATGAGTGAGAGAGTAAGGGTGAGTAAATACATGTGCATGGGTAAGAAGTAGGAGTGAGTACGACATGCGCACAAGGAAAATATACGTGAGAGCGAGTCAACTCATGTAATATGCAGGAGACTTAGCGCATGGGAGTAGGGAGGAGAGGGTTTGCACATGGGAGAACATAGCTTAGGGAATGAGTGGATTCTCCACATAGGATAGAAAAGGCTACGTAAAAGGTGTGTTAAGTGTAAAAATAGGAGATAGTGCATACTAGCTATGAAAGAATGTGCATGGGGGGTAAGAACGAGTTAAGTGATGACGGAGAGAGCATGCACATGAGGGGGGGCTCACACGGACAGGAAGAGGAGTACAGGAGACGTAAAGAGGAGGGATGCATGGGTTAGTGGAAAAATAAGGTGGGTAGAGAGATACATATGCATCATATGGGGAAGAGTGCGAGTACAAGTTGGGAAAGGATGACGTGTAAAGGAGAAGTGTGAATGGAGGAATAAAAGAACGATGATGTGGATTGGGGAACATAATGCATGTGAGGGATACATGAGGTAAATGACGTAGGGAGAGTGGTGTATGGTCCCAAGGAGTGATAAACGACATGCACCCTTTTTTAATTAAGGAATGAGCCTATGTCATATTTAAGACATGCGCTATTATTAAAAATAAAGAGGGATGGATGTATTAAAGGAAAGGTGCGTATGTTTACATGGGAGGATAAGGGGCACAAACTTTTACTTAGTTAATATTAAAAGGGGGACACACACTTTTAATATTAATAAAGTGCATGCATACCCGTAGGTTAGTGAGTGAGTATGCATAAAGGGAAGGGGGTTAGAATAAGAGGGGGACACACTTTTAATTAATTAATATTAAAAGGTGAACATACTTTAAAGTGATATGGATAAGTGGGTTTAGAGTTACGAAAGGTGAGTGAGGGTAGAATTAGGATAAAGGTGAGTGAGGTATTAGAGTGGAAAGGGGAAAGTAGTACATAGAGAGTTAGGGAGGTGGATAAAGAAGATGCGCCTAGCTAAAATAGGAATGCATGCGCCATAGGGATATAACGTACATCAATGAATAATTTAACTTTTAATGGACTTTTAATGCACAGAAAGTGGTATTTATGGTAGTTGAAGGGAAATTAATGGTGACTGGGCCTTAATTAGCTCAATCACGCCCGAGTTGGCTTGCCACCTCATCCATATGCCCTCCAATATTAATTAACTCATTTGACGCTTTTAACTCAGGAAGTGCGCCCCTCTTCAATTAATGCCATATTGATACCACATGTCACACTGAATCACTACCAAATGTCAAAAACTGAGCCCACCACTTGTCACCTTTGGAGCCAATCACCCCTGTTATTTATAGAAACTACTAAAAATAGGGTCCGAGTCCTAAATTTTAGGAAACTGTCAAAAACATCCAGGATGACTAGGAGAACACTGCCATGTGTTAACTATCTAAAAGTAGGGAGTGCTAAAAATAGAATGTGCTTGCATGTCAATGGTATCATACTCATTGGATTCAATTTTTCGAGAGGAACCTAGATATGTGATCAAAACCGACATGCGGGCCCTGGTGCTCCCCCTACTAAAAATAGGCATATCATGCATGTCACCCGGAAAAGGTCCAAAAGACTCAAAATGACTCAGGGATCAATACTGCACACTCAGAATCTCAATTTGAGGCATGAAGCTCAACCTACTAAAAATAGAAATTTCTTGTATGTCATCAGAGAAAGTGTCATCGACCCTAGAATCATGCAAGGACCATCCATGTATGCTCAAAATTGCTCCAAAGTATCAAATGAACCTCTTAAACCATGTCTCCTAAAAAGTAGGGACACCTGCTATATGTAGACATCTCTCTTAAATGAAAAGGAAAACAAGCTAGCTCTAACTCTGAACAAAAACAACCATGTACCGATCATATACCTGTCTATGATGGGAACCAACCTCTGAAAACCACAAATGCTAAACTCTGGGAGAATCTCAGAATGCCAGCCAAATAGGGCATGTTGGCTCTTAACCCTCAAGATTTTCAAGGGTGAAAATCTAGGGGTTAACAAGCACTCAAACAATTAACCTCCAAGGTAATAAAATGGATTAATTTAACCACTGAATAGTTAAATCAACCTCAACAAGTGTGCACAAAGGTTAATGCTCAAATAAACCATAGCCCAACCTCCCAAAAGTCACCAACTGATTAAATCAACATGAACATGTTGTACCATGCAAATAAGCTATATTTCCTAGCAAAGACCACCATGATAACAACACAACGAAAAAATAGAAGCTCCACCTAAATTTGAACCTAGGGTGCACCACCAAAGGACTATAGCATGATTAATACCTCGTCAAACCTTAGAAAGAGGCTTAATCACCAAAGATGTATGTAGTACCCCCCCATCTAACTCAAACTTAGAAAAAAAGTGCATCAATGAGGGTACTAACATCATCAAATATATTCCACCTAGGTGATGTCCAACAAATGTCAAGTCATATCACTTAGGGAATCCCACGAAGGCAAGTTGCACTACCACAACATATATCATCTAACCACATCAACATTATAAGAGAAGGGGAAAATAGAAATGCTAACCTATCCAATCATCAAGTATGTCCACACCACACATCAACATAAGAGGACCATGTAGAAAACCCCACCTAGTTACAAGCCAATATCATAACATCAACACACCAAGTCACTAGGAAACTCCAACAACATCATGAAACACCTACCTCCTAACACCATTATCTAACCCCATGGGGGGCTAGAACCAACATCCAAGAACAAGATGTAGCACATCAAAGATAAACATATATACCAAAACCACACCATAATGAGATAGAATGTTCCAAGATACCACCAAATATGTAACCAAGGGGTCATCAACAAGGCAAGCACATTTGAGAAGACCACCAAACCAGCAAGCACAATTATCCAACCAAGGAGAAGTGAGACTCCCCCAACCAAAGAACTCCATAAAATGATCCAATGCCATGAAGAGAAGGGGCCCCATGAAAATCTATCCTCCCAAGTTAGTCCAATGCACCAAGATACTAATTGTAAATCTCTATTAATGTGATGAAAATCAAATGTGGAACCTCATACAATATGAGGTGTAACATTAGGCTCCAACTTGGGGATATGCACTCTTCTTGGGAGTGCATGAAAACCTCGGAAATTTTTGGTCAAACTTGTTAAGAGGAAAGAAGAGGCAAGGACATGTGGCGGTATGGATACAAATCAACATCCACAAATACCACATACTTATTCTTCTTCCTTTTTTTCTCATTTTCTTTTTTAATACATCACCAAAAGTTCAAAATTTGGCTACAACAATGCCAAAAGTTACATTAAAGTAAGCTAATGCTCACATGTGTTGAGTTTATTCATCCTACACTTCTCTAACCTAAGATGAAACAAGAGGCTAAGTAAAATCAAATAGTCGATGCAACCATCCAAACATCATCTTAATGCCATGGATTCTACCTTTATGTTTGGTAATGATCCAAAACAAGGTGGCATCAAAGATGACATGGATATATGCTAAAATATCCGGTACATCATGGTTGCAAAGTGAAATTACATCACAACTATGGCAGTCAATACAAAAACTTGAACAAGAGTAGCATGTTCCAGCACATATTAACTCAATCCAATGTTGAAAAGAGTCAAAATATAATATGGCAACTCATCATCAACCTCCAAATCGTCAAATCTGGGCTTTTTAAAAGGCAAATCTGCAATAAAAACATCATTAACATCCTAAAGCAAAGATGATGTGGACTGCTCCAACAAGAAAATGTCTTCAACCTATTAGAAAAGTAGGTGTGCTCGTTTCACCATAGACAATATAACAATATTGTCACCCAACCATAGGTCAAAGCCACCCCCAAGCACCTTAACCTTGACAGAGAATAATTCTAGAATCAAACCCTAGGCCTAATAGCCAATCAAGGTAGCGTATCACTCTCCAGAGCTAGCGTACCAAGCAGAAATTCCAAACCATAACCAAGAGAGAGCCCAAGCCTAAAACCGAAAATACAAGTTGCAGTTGCTGCTACTCTCTAGACTTGAGCACAACTAAATTTCTGCAATTGCGAGTAAGTGTGTGCTAAATGAGCTCTAGCGCTCTGTATTTATACTATTCCTTCTTAGCTATCTGGGTGGACTTCTCTTCCGAGGGGCTAAAACTCAATATTAAATCAATATCTTTAGCCAACTTGTCTTCTAGGTTTATTGTTCAAAGCTTTAGGGTTTCTCTTGCTTCCCGGAATATTCTAGTCTTGTCAAGGTTACCCGTGGAGGTTAATACCTCCCGCAGCTACCATAACATCAACACTCCCTCCTAGCTAGGGAGGTATTGAAAGCAATGGTCTTGAGCACAAGCATACCATTCAACTAGTAGCATCATCATAGCCACACAAGCTATCTCATGATTAAATCACGAGCACCATCATCACTATCAATATCATCTGATAGCATCAACTGCATCATCTCTCAAATCCATACTCCATCAAAGTAATCAGGCATGATGTTGAATAAGTCACTCACTCCACAGAGTGATACAAGAACCATTCTTCTAATCCGGACATATGTCTTAGAAGAATAATTGTTCCAACAGATGCTGGAAGCCACGCCATGGGCTACAATGACTATTCTTCTAATCTGGACATACGTCCTAGAAGAATAAATGTCCTGGACCATTTTTCGCCTAGAGAATGTTTGTCCACCAGCACACTGACTATCCATCTAGCTGTTGATCATTTCCAATATTATTGATAGTCTTTATGGTAATCAGAATAATGCCATTCAATAGAACACAACTGTGTCTATTGATAGTAGTACACAACTACTATCCAGTGGTACACAACCACACCAAGTAGCACACGGCTACTTAATCAGTGACACAGTCACAACCAGTGGAACACATCCACCAGAGTAGCATACATCTATTGTCCAGAGACATACAGTCTCCACAGCAATCATATCATCTGATATCAACCTGCATAAAACAATATCATGATATAAACTGAGTCATTTGAGCCATTCTTCCACTCACATTTGTGAGATCTGGAAGAGCATCTGCCCTCAAAAGGTAAAACATCATCAATGGCCTATCTGGACTATTCTTCTCAAGCATAGAAGAATAATTGTCCCTGATTTTTTAGCCTGGACCATTCACCTAACTGGGCCATTCCTCCGACACTAATCATAGTGCAACCTAGAGAGAATGAGCCTACCATAGGAAATGTTTGTCCCTAATTGTTGAACCTGGACCATTCACCTAACTGGGCCATTCCTCCGGCACTAATCACAGTGCAACCTGGAGAGAATGAGTATGCCCTAGGGAATGACTGTCCGAACCATTTCCTATGGAAATGACTATCTTGCACCAACCTCCAAAATGGACCATTCTTCGAAACTGCTAACAACTATGAACTTCGAAAGAATGATTGTTCAATGAGGCGAACCATTCTACTTGACCACTACTCAGAGTGACTGCCAAGAAGAATGACTTTCCTAGACCACTCCCCCGCACTGGCCATAAGGGGAATCGTTATCTATGGTACATCAACAATCTATCAAACCATTTTCATTACAAAAATGACTGTCCGATCTGGATCATTTTCCGAACTGAAAAATGCCTGTCCATTAGAAATCTCAAATCACTTTCCGAACTAGAAGCCCATTAGAAATCTCAAATCACTTTCCAAACTAGAAAGGAAACTGCTTTCATCCTGGACCATTTTTTAGTTCAAAAAATGACTATCCATAAATCAATAGCATATCGCCTATGTTGTAGAAACTGCTTCTCGGAGTCTGGAACGGTACGGTATTTAAACGTGGTAAATGCAGACGGCTTCATGGCGTGCCGTGGTTTTCCTATATCTCATGCTTCATACTCTACCAAAGTTTCCGCATTTTCAAAGGAAGTCTCTAATGGTGCAATGTTCAACCTTAAATTTTAACATTACCATTGATTGTTTCAGAATGTTTTATGGAAAGTGGTTCCAACTTCATTAGACTTTATATGAGAAAGTAGAATTTTAGGTCCCATTCAAAATTCAAAGGCACTTGACGGTTTCGTGGATTTCAAGATTGGTAAGATTACAACGTTTCCACTGGATTCTACTGGCATGATGGTATGAACTACATTTAATCAAGACCACCAAGCCTCGATATACCCCTAATGTTTGGTGTTGATTGTTAAACTCCTTTTCATGGCCTTAGCAAAAATGTACCCTTCATTCAAACCAATCATTGATTAGGCATGTTGCTTTTTCTACCATATTTTAAGGCTAGGATTAGGTAGTTCTCCTTCTAAAATGTCATTTATGTATATCATTATGTTTTTCTTGCAATATAATGCTTCTTTATTTTTAAAAACTATATATATATATACGCCTCTGACGCTTCCATTTTGAGGGCCCGTTTCAGATCGTAAGATCCGTTTCGAAACTTCAGACGTTTCCTCAAGCCAGGTAACCTAGATACACGCTGCTCCTCCCAACCCGAGTAATCTCTTCCTTTTCTTCAATAAGGAAGTCGCCTCCACTTGTTCAAGTTTGTCTCTCTAAGCACACCAACTTTCATCTTTGATAGAGGCTTCACCAAAATATCTTCTATCTACCATCCAGGAGGATATATTGGAGAACCACTTCTTTTCCTCCGACTTCATCACGGAGAATACTGCACGCTTGATCCTAAATGTACTTTTCGTCTTATCATGGAACACTGGTTTTCTCAAGGTTTACATAGCTCTAATCATTACAATATATCATGGTTGAATTTGGTACTTATGTTTCCTTCTAGCCTAAGTGACATCGTGGCAAAGCTCAAACCAAACATATCCAAGTAACACTTCCTTCTCATTATCATGAGAGTTTGTCATGGATTAGCAATCCATCATCCCGACTTCTGAGTAACCATTCTCATACACTATTTATGTCATAGAAGGTTTTCACCACGCTTTGTTGTATATGAGATACTCTATTACAAGGTCTTTTATATCTCTGATACATGGGTTCTTTCTAGCATAGTTTTCTTTTATTTGTGAAGAAATTACCTTTTAAGCATGTAAATCATAATCCACAGGATACCGCAGGAGGTATATTTCACCGGTTTAATGGGACGAAGTTTGTCGCCATCTTCTCCTCCTTTTCCTGAAGCTAAGAACCTTCTAAATTCCTCGCACGTTTCCATTCATAAGTCTTTTTCCCACATTCTCTGTTAGTTGCCAATGTCTTTTATCATAACTTCCATTTCTTCTACTTGATTGCTTTCTAGTATGGAAGTCCAAGCTTCGGGTAGTCTTGTGACTGACATAATAACCGGTTGTTCTAGCTTCTTTCTTTCTTTCAATCTTTCATGTTCTTCCTCATGTTTCTTTAGCTCTTGAATCTATGTAGTTTTCTATAGATTCCCATGTGCCTCCTGAAGATTCAAACTCTTCCTTTCATCATAGGATCGCTAGGATATAGATGGACAATTTATGATACTTTAAGGATTTTTTTCGAAGAAGACTTCTTCTAGAGTCAAGTTTAACATGTGTTGCTTATCATGGTCGCTACTTTCAATGGGAACATCATGATAGATACTTCATAATCCCTAATGGATCATATCATTTAGGATTAGCTCCTCTAATCCTTCTTGCTTCACAATTTATACTGTCTCTCTTTTTGAATTATAACGACTCTCCATGAAGAGAGTCCACGCTCGTCAGATCCCATTACCTTTGCAAAGTGCCACAAGTTTTTTTCTAATTTCCTCATGATTACTGACTTCTTCGCTTTGACTTTCCGGGTCTCTTTCAGTTTATTTTGATTTCGGCTTATCTAGCAATAGTTACTTGTATAATAGCTTCCACAAGAATTGCTACCAAAGATTGTCAACGTACTTAATCTTTTCATGTATATGCTTGACTTGTAGTCATTGGGATAGCAATCCTTATCTTTTTATTCTTCCATAGGTATTGTTTCCCTTTGAACATCTTTATCTCTAAGAAATAGATATACATGATATGTAAAAAAAACTATGTAAACATGGTATGTACAATTTTAAACCTTGAAGAATATTGTTACTCTCGACTTAGAAGAAGAAGTCTCATTTTCTCTCATCCCGCTTAGTTTTCTTTGAGGGTTCTCTTGAACTCGTTTAGTTTGTGTTTCCTTTCCTTTTCTTTTTTTTTTTTTTTTTTTTTTTTTTTTTTTTTTTTTTTTTTTTTTTTTTTTTTTTTTTTTTTTTTTTTTTTTTCTTGATTTGGTTTCTTCCTTAGACCAAACTTCCTCTTATTCTTGAATTTTTTGAACTTTGTTGTGAAGGCTTTGATCATCATATTTTTGGGATTTCCCTTTGGTATGTTAATCCTGATTCTTCTGTGCACGTTAGTCCAAAGATCTTCAAATTTGGGATACTCTTTCTTGTGTTCATGCTTTATGGGCAAATGCATCCCATGTCTTTAAAGGCTATTGAGTACTATATTTACCAGCTCTTCTCTCAATGATTTCTTCAATAGCTTGTAGTTAATTCTTAACCGAGAGATTCTCACAAGGTGGGCGATGTTATGTTGTCATCGCCATTCATTTTCATGTCACGAAGACCATTCTTTTCTCGACTAATATTTGTCCAATGTTTTCACCGAGAAGAGGCTAAGTTAGGCATCGCATATCTTCTAAATGAGAGTCAGATGAGAGATAGGTATCAGTGGTTTACGAGTCCACTATGAGTATCATAGAGTTGATGTCATTGTCCTGAACTTCTTCCATAACCGTGAACGTCAGGTTCCTTCTTCCCCGCCTAACTTCAGGTTCCATGATCTGCCTTTCACGATATCCAATAGTTTATTCTGGCATGAGGTCAATCCTTGTCTTCCACCAAGATAGAATCCCTTTCTAACTTGTTTTTTGACTTCATAGAGTAAGTCATGTTTGCTTTTGGCTTGGTCAACCTTTGACTTTTATCAAAAACTCCCAAATCCCTGACGCCTTAGTTTTGTTGATAGTACTGTAGGAGGTATGCTATACTAGGCTTAATTTGTGGGATATCCAGGAAATAAGTAATAATCTCTTCACTTAAGGTTCCTTAACAAGAGGGTTAGGTTTTGTTGCCGCAATAAAATCCTCTTTGACCGCGAATCGGCAGCTATAATCGAAAGCAATTCTCCTAATTTATCTTCTCCAGTCAAGTTAGATCGTTTCAAGATAGTAAATCTGCTAACCGTTAGAAATGCCGTAGGTGTGTTCGTTTCACCATAGGCAATATATAAATATTGTCACTCAACCATAGGCCAAAGCCAACCCCAAGCACCTTAAACTTGACAAAGATCGTTGAAATAATGTAATCAGAAGAGTATTCTTATTATTATTGATATATTATTCATAGGATCAATCCCCATTGTGGATTTGATCATGTCGTTATTGTAATAGGACCAACTTCCCTTTTGCGGATTGGTCAAAGACAATTCTGTAATAGTAATACAAAGTCACTCTACAGCATAATAAAGACATCCGTAAATATAATAAAGGCGGTTTTACCACTCCACTTTGAGAAGTTTTCCGGCCCCGCCGCGAAGAGACATCAATACATGCCGTGACTTGTACAAATAAAGGAGGTTAGGGCCTCACTTGCTCTCGTACTTTGAGACAAGTCTCGTGATCTCATAACGGAAGAAGGCTGAGAGAGAGAGTATTATTAATCTAGAGAGGGACTTTCTTCAGATAGCATAAAAGATCTCGGCATCAGTATTGGCTATTTTGCTTAAGGAAGCTATTCGGTTTTCTCCCTAGAGTGGTTTCCCAAGATAAATGTTGTGACTCTTGTGATTGTGTATTTCAATGATCTTTGGATTATGCTATTGTTATCTAATGAAATGCAAACATCTATAATAATGGCTTAATTATTAACATGGTATCGTGAGCTAAGTCAAGGAAGCATATTTCACAAGTGAAAACGTCATTGTTACCGACATGAAAATTAGAGCTTTTATTAGCAGCTTTTCAGCCTCGAAACTATCTAGAAAAGTGCCTCCTAAGGATCGCTTACACCCTCGGGCGTATCTTTTCAGTGGCTGGATCTCTCCGAAAGTGAAACCCTAGTTTCACAGTACCAAGTAATGAAACCAAAGTGAAATGTGGCGTACTTCAGTACCGAGGTACCAAGACCAACTTTTAAAATCCAGCAGATCGATTAGGCTGAGCAAAAGTTGATTTTCCATCCAAACACAAATTGCCATTTCACCTCGTACCAACCGCACTTCTCGTAAGTTCAGTTATTTTTGTTTTTAGCACTTTCATTTTTCGTCATTTTCCTAGTTCCTGTGTAAAGCTGTTCCGCAGCATTGCTTCTTATTAATGTTGAAGGAGTGGAAAACCTATTTTAGAAGTTAAGATTGGCCTTATTCTTGAAGAGAACGACCTAGAAAAATTCAATAAAAGAAGAAGTGTTGGAACTCGACGATGTTGCAGAAAAAGCAAAGCATCAAAAAGACACAATAAAGGCTAAAAGAATCATTGTGATTCTAACTGTTAATTATCTCGATTCTTCAATTATCCGAGAAGAATATGACCAAAGAAATGTTTGATGCCTTGACTGCATCTATATTTTTAGGCGTTAAAGAACATAAACTATAATATGAATCTTAGAACTCAACCGAAGAATACAAGGATGCAAAAGGAGAAACAATTCAAGAAAATTTCTCCAGAATATCACAATTCAAAGAATAGCTATAAGTTATTGGAGATACCATAGAGGAAGATCAACTCATAATGACGGCCCCTAAATGGTCTCATGACAAGACCTTGGGATGCTTTCATCCGCAAAAAGGTGCCGTAAAGAGAATCAAGTTTGACACCTATGGAAGATGAATGCATCCAAGAAGAAACAAGAGTAACGATCAAAGCCGCATTAGCAAGGATGATGATCAAGCCCTAGCTATTCACACCAAAGGAGGAAGTGAAGAAACCTTTACTTCCATAAGGGGACTCATAAAGACTTTAACAATCAAATAAACTCAATCATAAAGAATCTCATCCAAGGAGATTTCTTAAGAGAGGACAACGAAAAGGAGAGACTAATCATCTGTAAAATGCTATCATTATGACAAGATATGACACATTGCAAAGTTTTGTCCAAATTCGTATCGAAGAATACAAGAGAAAATAAAAGAGGCTCCATGCCCATGAATAATATTTAGAAGAGCCACCGTTAAAGATGATAAGAGGGAGATCAAAGACCATGTGTTGACCTCAGCCCTCTCAGGATCTGTAAAACCCAGAGAGGACACTTTGCCTTATTGACAGGAACCACATGACGAGACAAAGAAATATTCTCTTGTATCTCAGAAAATAAATTTCTCAGAAAGTGACAGTTGGAGATGATTACCAATATCCATACGTATGAGTGGGAGAATCAAATCCATAAACTCATTCAAAGTGGAATTACCTTAAAAAATAGGGACGTATCATATGTACCAGTTTGAAGAAGAAAAGAAATGTTTCTGAGTTGCCTTTATATAGATGGAGAGAAGTTCTATGTGGGATAAGGGAGAAAATTTAAATCAAGCAATCATCATTGGTAATGAAGAAAATATATAAATTAAAGGTCACCAGAGGTTGCTGGCGACTCCACGCCATTGAAACTCTTCGTAGAACTTTGGCACGTAGTTGTTGCCCACATCAACCATGGCAATTACCATACATATGCAGCAATCAGTTGCAGTTTACTGAATCCCAAAGGGTGACCATAGCTACGATGCTGATGTGCAATAAGGAAGAATATCAAAACCCATTCCCTAAGAGGACCAAAGAAGATAGAAGGAGTCATACAACTCATTCATTCGCATGTGTGTGGCCCACTCATCAGAATCTCCATTAGAGGGTGGCGTATATTATGTATCATTCATTGATGATTACCTTTAAAAACCTGATATATTTCTTGAAGACTAAAGATGAAGTGTTCAATAAGTTCAAGGAATCTGAAGCCTTTGATAAAGAACCTTCCGAAGAAAGATCAAGATACTCCGGGGTCGATAATGGAGGAGAATATACCCTAGAAGAGTTTTGTGAATTCAAAAGATGTTGGAACTAAGAGGGAACTCATCAATTCCCTAATCCCCAAAAACAAGAAGGAACGCTGGGTTGAACATAACCACACCGGAAGTCAGGACATCTATGATCCATGATCAAGATCTTCCTATGTGTTTATCGGCAAAAGAAGCAATGGCAGCTATTTACATGCAGAACCGGTTATCCCATATGTACTTAATTCAAGAGCTAAGATAATCGAAGAGATAAAGTTCAATTGCAGTTATTTCGAGGTGTTTTCATCCTAAAATTATTTGGCTGCCTAGTATTTATCCATATACCTAAAGAAAAGAGAACAAGTTGGACCCTTCAGAAAGGAATAAATATTTGTGGATAATGAGGTCTCCAAGGCCTTATGAATTTACATATACTATATCAACATCATTGAGATCGACTGTGATGACCTTTGATGAAGATGCAACAAGAAAATCTAAATTGTGCCAGCCTGAAGAGGTATATGAAGAAGAACCCACAATCCCCAATACTGCAATGACGGAGATTCCCAGAGCTGCAGAATTGGGGCGAGGGAATGACCCATGAGAACTTCTGTAGAAGACCAGCGATATAGTAGAAGGCAAGAACCCTCCTCAGGGGATGACGATCCTCCATAAAAGAAAGCCACTGGCTAAAGAGTTTATTCAAGATGGAGAGAAGCACAAGAATCCTACGAACTACGAGACAAGTGAAAAGACCAAAGCCATTTCAGCTTATACTGCTTGATGTGGATCCTCAGAAGAGTGAGCTCTACCTGTCGAAGAAGCCATTCCGTGAGAAAGATATGCCATGACAAGAGGAATACCAATCCCATAATGAAGAACTAAGTATGGGAAATAGTTCCTTAATCGAAGAATAAAGATGTATTCTCCGGGATGGCTCTTCAAAATAAACATGCTACCGATGGAAGCATTGAGAAGCATAAAGCAAGATTTATTTCTCGTGGCTTTTCCCAGACTGAAGGCATTGACTATGAAGAGACACGCTCATGTAGCCATATACACTTATATCAGAACAATCATAGCCCTTGGCAAAATTTACATTTAGGCGAAGTCGCACTGTAAAGATGGACGTGAAGATAGTTTTCCTAAACGGTGTTATCGAAGAAAAAGTGGATATAGAGCAACCTCAAGGATTTGAGGTTGAAGACCGTAAGTCTCATGTCTACAAATTCAGGCTATTGAAAGCCTTTATATTAGATTGAAGCAAAGCTCTAGGAGCTTGGTATGGTCAGATAGACAGCTTTCTGATTTTATCTTAGGTTTTACCGAGTAAAGCGTACTCAAATCTCATTCAAAAATTATGAAATAATGTCAAAGAATCTTATCGCTATTGTTGATGACTTCTTCTTAACTAGAGAAGAAAAGTTCATCGTTGAATGTAAAGAGAGACTTGCCCTGAATTTGAAATGAAAGACCTGGCCTAATGCATTTTCATTTCTTAGGTCTTGAGGTATGCATGAATCCTAAGAGGATTTTCCTTAACCAAGGGAATTACATGGTTGAAATCTTAAAGAGACTCGACATGCCAGAATGCAAGTCCATGAATAAATCTACGGAAGCTGTCAAGCCGCTTGGTCGATATCGGCCGTAATTGATTGGTGTCACAATCGCATTCGCATTTATTGATCGTTGATGCACCGGTTTTAACACCGTATCGTGACATTTATTTCGGGCGGCGAACACCTTGAGTCATTGCAGAACCCGCACGCAGTTCAATCTTGTGGTCGCGAAAACATGTGATGAGGCAAATCTTTAAAAGGTACAATAGATTACGGTCCGCCTGATGATGGAGATCATGGATTTCACATTGAGTGGATATAATCGATGCATTAAGGTGAAATGTTTCTCGACAGAAAGCACCGTGATGTTGTTTCAGCCTTTGGGATCGCTTTATGATCTTGTATGAGAAAGGGAAGCACTAGTATTGTTTCAAGACAACGGGCGTAATACATTGCTACGTTCTCGCTAGTCGCTAAGATATATGACTGAAAGTTAAGTGACCAGCCTATTTGATCTTAGGAGATGAGAAAGTTAACCTTGATTCTATGTGACAAACGCATCTATAAAGATGATGAGAATTTTGTATTCCATGACAAAGTCAAGCACATAGAGATCCGCTATCTACAAGCATCCGCGGACATGGTACGTGAGAGGGAGCCTGAAGCCCAAAGGCATTAGCACGATGAACGTTGTTGATCGCAGCTGACCGCTTCCCATCTCGCAGGAAGTTTGAGTACTTCCCGGCGATGTTTTGGCATAGTCCCAGCGACACTTCTAAAGGGGGAGTAGATGATGTTCCTTGCTTCCACTCCACGCCGACGAAGCAAGATGAAATGTTCCTTTGCTTCAATCGAGTCATCGCATCGTGAAGCAAGATGAGATGTTCCTTGGCTTCACCAAACCGGCCAAACGTAAGCAAGATGAGATGTGTTCCTGGCTTATGACCGAAAGCCATCGAATGTGAAATCAAGATGAGATGTACCTTGCTTCCGACCTTATAGTTGTGACATAAAGCAAGAAGAAGTGATGAGACTAGTACTGAGCTACCAACTAGATAGCTGTGACGTAAAGACAAACTAGTATCTTGCTTCCATATTAATTGTTGTGAAGAAAAGAAAAGACGATTACTGTTCTTCCATCTTGAGAAGAACAATACTAGTCTCATATCAACATCTTGCTTCCATCTTGAGTGCTGTGACGCAAAGCAAGACAATGAGATGAGATCAGCATCGCGGCTTCCAAATTGATAGCTGTAACGCAGCCGCCTACATCTGGCTTCCAACTTGAGCGTTTGCAGACGAAGCAAGACATTGAGATGAGATGGGTATCGAAAGCCTTAACTTGACAACAGGACGAATCCGGCCCTGAAGATGATGAGACTCTTTGTGTCAGGATGATGATAATGTATCAGTTTTACCAATACATATTGACGTTAGATGATGATGGCATTCCCTTTGAGAATGACGATAAGTTACAATGAGAAAAACCTCCTATGATTTATAGATACGTCAGTCATGGTTCCAAGATGATATTGATGATGTTGTCCTCTCACCCACTCTTGATGTTGTTGATGATGTTGTCCTCAAGATGATGTCACTAAGAATACCCTTCTTGTTAAGGTAGTGCTTGAAATAATGTAATCAGAAGAGTATTCTTATTATTATCGATATTATTCATAGGATCAATCCCCATTGTGGATTGATCATGTCTAAGCATTGTAATAGGACCAAATCCCTTGCTATTGGTCAAAAGGACAATTGTAATAGGGTAATAAGAACTAATTCCCAACAGACATAATAAAGAAGACTAGAAATATAATAAAGATGGGTTTAACCACCCAGAGTGAAAGGTCACACTCCTGCCAGTTGAAGAGACACTACTAATGCGGCTGTGACTTTAGAGTAATAAGTAGGCTATCGCCTCACTTAGACATAACTCATTTGCTCAATTTGAGAGACAAGTTCAAATCTGCTAAAGGGGAAGAAGGAGAGAGGGCGATGCTATCTAGGAGAGGACTTCTCAGGATTAGCATAAAAGATCTCTTTGGCATTGTATTGGCTATTTATATTATTATGGAAGTTTTGATTAAGTTGGGTTTTCTTCCCCTAGAGGGTTTCCCAGGATAAATGTTGTGTCTCTTGTGATTGTGTATTTCTCAGTGATCTTGGATTATGCTATTGTTATCTAATGAAATGCAAACATCTATAATAATGGCTTAAACATTAACAGAGAATAATTCTAGAAGCAAACCCTAGGCCTAATAGCCAATCAAGGTAGTGCATCACTCTCCAGAGCTAGCATACCAAGCAAAAAGTCCAAACCATAACCCAGAGAGAACCCAAGCCTAAAACCGAAAATACAAGTTGCAATCGCTGCAGCTGCAGCTACTCTCCAGACTTGCGCACAACTAAATTTCTGCAATTGCGAGTAAGTGTGTGCTAAATGAGCTCTAGCGCTCTATATTTATACTATTGCTTCTTAGCTGTCTAGGCCGACTTCTCTTCCTGGGGGCTAAAACTCAATATTAAATCAATATCTTTAGCCGACTTGTCTTCTAGGCTTATTGATCAAATCATTAGGGTTTCTCTTGCTTCCCAGAATATTCTAGTCTTGTCAAGGTTACACGCAGAGGTTATTACCTCCTGCAACTACCATAATATCAACACAACCAAGCATAAGGATGAAGTAGGAAATGTAATTTCAGATTTGACGATAAAATTTTGTACACAATTTGATGGTTGGAAATAAATATCATAAAATCTACACTCAATATGTCGTTGCTCCAAACAATTTCCAACACCAAAAACACACTTTTCAACTACAAAATCACAAGTAAATTCACATAATTATGAGGTAGATGGCTAGAAGTTTCCAGCACTTTCATCATCCAATTTTTGAAAAAATTCTGAACTATTGAGATTATGTACCTTGGGAGGTGTTCCCCATGTGTTTGTGAGCTCCTAAACACATGTGGGAAGTACTATGTACTTTGTGCCTTGTACTTTATGTATAATTTCACTTTGACTTAGGAGATTTAAGTCAAAAGAGAAATTTGGTCATTTATGCCTAAAATGACTATTAATTCACTTTGTGGGTGAATTAAAAGACATAAAGTGAACTTAGGGAACTTAACCCAAAGTGGGTTTGAGAGTGAGATTATTTTGGAGAGATTTCAACCTTTGATTAGAATTGAGATGGGATGATCTCAATCATTGATCATTTAGGTTTCCTTATGGAGGTTCAAGAGGGGCGCAAAGGAGGTGAAGGAGCTCATTCACTCATTTGTTCACTTGGAGAGTTTGAGAGAGAGCATGATGATGAGGTTTCAGGCATTTGGTGAGGCTAGCTTGGGCGCTCCCTTCCATGGATAGCCAGCAGGCTTAGGGCCTTGTTTATTTATTAAGGAGATTCTTGTTCTGAGGAGGGTGCACTTGGTGAGGAGGGTACATCATCAGTGGGGAGGACTTAGAGAGCTCAGATTGCAGTGAGGTCTGTTTCAGAGGGAGGCTACTCATCAGTATCAGAATACTGTGGAGGGGTTTCTTGTTCAGAGCTTCCAATTAGCTTCTGGCTCCATTTCAGTGGTCTTGTCAGTATTTCTGGGGGCACACCATCCTAGGGCGCTCTTGCTTCATTTGGACTAGTGTTGCAGCTTGGATCAAGCTGTTATTGTATCAGGTTCATCTATATTTTGTACTTGTTGTATTCCACCATCTACTCTCCTTATATATAGTGATGCAGGAGCATCGCTATCAAATCAAGAAAAGCGGAGGTGGAAGCAAACTTGACACTTCATGCATTGAAAGAACCAAACCGACTCTTAACCAACTTGGTAGCGATGTGGAGATTTTTTGAATTTCTCTTTAATTAAATTAGTTGTATGTAAAGTCGGGCCACTGTTTGAAATGACGGAGCGACTGTAAATCCTTACACGACTATAAAATATTACAGGTGTAGGATATTTGCCCTGATTAGTCATTAGGTTGCATTTAATTAAGTTGAGTAGGTAACCGCTAGAGTAGAAGGTGATAGAACTTAGATAGAAGGAAGAAGAGTGAGAAAGCTTTGGGTCCTTAGATAAGTTTTCTAATTGTAATAATTGTAAGAGATAGAGGTGTAATCATGTTTTTTCTGGAATGAATAGAACAGAGGAAGTTGATCCAATTGTACAGCGCTGATACTGTTTACAAGTTCACTGTTGTTATGAATTTTGTGGATGTATGATGTTCATGGTGAATGGATGAATTTATGAAGAATTGAATAAGTTTCAATTGTTTCTCTTCTGTAAGTTATGCAAGGAGTGCATATTGAACGCAAGGAGTGTGTGCGAGAGAGTCTTGTTCGACTCGAAGCTCAGAAAAGATAGCATGGAATTTTTGTATGCAGAGTGTGCATATTAAGTGCAAGGAGTGCGTAGGCGAAGTCTTTGACTTGGAGAAATAACTCAAGTTTTTCTCACAAGAAAGTGCAGAGGTCGGTTGCAGGGAGTGCACAGGACCAGAAATCAACTAAGTGTCGAAGAAATCTTTCAGAAGAAGGAATTGCGAAGGTTGGGCAAGGTGAAGGGTGAAGATCTATCCAAGAAGAGCCGAATTATTTCAAACCATTGGATTTAGAAAAAGTGCACAAACTTTAAACTCTGTGTATACATAGGAGGAGACGTCGCCAAAGACTCGAAGGAGATCTGAATTGTCTAATGCAGAAGGATACGTGGCGATAGATTATGAACTCCGCAAAAATCACTTCGAGATTTTCAGATTGAGACTTGAAACTCACAAAGCCTGGAGAGCCGAAGGGCCAAAATAAACGTCGATCGTTGGATAGTCCAAAGTAAATTATAGCCGTCCGATTTAGGAGGACACGCGGCAAGAATCCGTGCATTTCGGAGGAAAGAAAAGGTTGAAAGTCGAAACTCCCGAAGTCCGAACCACAAAATAAACCACAGCTGTTGATTTAGAAGTGTTAAATTTGATCCGTAGATTTGGAAAGGACAGATTTGAGCCATCCATTCAGAAGCACCGTCGAGATTGTGAGATCGACGGTTACGAAGGATTGTGAGAATGGAAAGTGCTCGGAATTTAAAAACTTGAGAGTGGGCCGCAATAGAAACCGTGGTATTGCAAATTGGACGCGTGGCGTTTGGTGGTGAATGGCGGGGAGAAAAGTGGATTGATCCCAAACCACTTTCGACCGCGCCCGCAATTGTGTGTGGACATAATCTGAGGTCATATGCAAGAAGGAGCTAACAGAGGAGGAGCTAGCGCCTGAACACTAATTGCTCGGTATTGCGAAGGGAGAGATCGTGAGTGTCATAGAACTTGCACCGAAAGACTAAAGAGACCTGTGGTTATTTACAAGCGAGACCATTAAGGTTTCAGAGCTAATTCAGCTCCGAGAATTGAAGATCCTTGACTGGGAGGTTGCGCAGCCCAAGGAGAAGGTGGGTTGGCATCAAGTGGTATCAGAGCCTGAAAAAAACTCGAAGTTGTATTTTGTGTGTTAGGAACAGTTGAAATATTGCCGCCAAGGATACACATAGATCCACCTATAGTAAATCGTGTTGTAGGAAGAGAAGTGAGAGAACTTCACGCAAGGTTGGAAGCGATGGAAGCAATGCAAAGAAGAACACCTGCTATTGAAGACGTCAGTGATGCAGAAAGCGAAGAAGTAAAAGTTGAAGAAGCTACAGGGGAAGATGCGGCTAACGAACGCTTCTTGAAAGTTGTTATGAAGTTGGGAGCCAGAGCAAAGATGGACATCCCAATGTATGAAGGTAATTTGGATGCCGAAGAGCTATTGGACTGGATAAGGTCCATGGATAAGTTTTCGACTATGAAGATGTCGATGAAGGAAGGAAGGTGAGACATGCTGTCACCAGATTAAAAGGACATGCAGCACTGTGGTGGGATGAACTACAGGCAAAGAGAAGGAGCAAAGGTAAACAAAAGATAAAGAATTGGAATAGAATGGTGGCCAAATTGAAGGCAAAATTCATACCTAAGGATTACCAGATAAATTTGTTCAGGAAATTGCAGAACCTAAGACAAAGGAGTATGACAGTGAAAGAGTACACAGAAGAATTTTATAGGCTGAATATTCGGACTAGACAAAGGGAGAAGGATAATGAAAAAGTTGCCAGGTATATAAATGGCTTGAGGTATGAAATCCAGGATGAGATTAGTATGATGACCGTAAGGACAGTGGAAGATACTTATCAGATTGCACTGAAGGCAGAATAAAAGTTGGTCAGGAACCAGAGTCAACGAAACAGAAGCAGAGGCTTAAATAGAGGTAAGGGGATTGTCTATGACAAGGCACCGAAAAATAAGGATGAGAATGAGAAATCATATGGTCACCTTGAAAGGGGAGGAAGTTCCCAAAGAAGACCGTTTGGTGGGAGAAATTATTTTCCTCGAGGAAGAGGAAGAGGTAGAGGAGGTGGAGTTAAATGTTATGCATGTGGAAAGACATGACACATGTCTTGGGAATGCCCCGAGAGGAAGAAAAAAGGAGGAGGAGAAGCACACATTTTTGAAGCCCAGAAGAATGTGGAAGCAGAAGCAGCAAAAGGAAGACAGAACCTTATGATGAGGAAAGTTCTTCTAAAGCCAGACAAAGAAATAGAGGATTTGGTTCAACGAACAAGGATGTTCAGGATTGCTTCTAAAACAAAGGACAAAGTTTGCAAGATGATTATAGACAATGGGAGTACTGATAATTTAGTATCTACAGAAATGGTGGAGAAGCTGGAGCTCGAGACAATTGCACACCGAAGCCCGTATAAAGTATCGTGGTTGCAGAAAGGACATCAAGTAATGGTAAGTCAACAATGTAAGGTTGAATTCAAAATAGGAGGTTAGAAAGATGAGATTATACTACGCAGAAACCAATGCTGTCTGGATCCATGCAAACTGTCACATGTAAACTGTATGCAAACTGTTGAGGATAACATTATCCCTTCCCATCTATGGCTAGCCCACGCATGCACCCTCAAGCTGGAAGCCTACAAAAGGAGTGGTGTGCCCTCTAGTCTACTCTAATGTTGCGCACTCATCTACAGACCATCATACTACGCAGAAATCAATGCTGTGTGGATCTGTTGAATGTGCAGTGCTGCTGTAACTAAAGTGCCCAGATCTGCAACAGTCTGCCCAGCCCGGTAGAAGACTTTCCGAGGTACACTAATCTAACAAAAAGATGTCTACGAATGTGATCTCGGGGAGATTATTAAGATATGTGGTGATCCCATTCTCTACTGTGCAGTTAACAACTTCCCAACCGCTATTGCCATATTTAGTTCATGTTTGTTGTTTAACAATGAGGAATCTTAACCTCCTAAACGTACAGCATAAACTGTTAGAGATTAGAGGTGGTTTCGGGAGTTTCCAATTATGGAAATGAATCCCCTCCTTCGTAAATGATCGTATAAAAAATTGTATGCATGTGATTCATTAAAATGTTGGAAATAATAAAATATGCGGACACCATATGTCCCATTTAGTACGCTTTGTTTCCTGCAGCATATTTTAATTTCCCTCTTTCATTTCCTGTGCATTGAGATAGCAGACGCTCTATTGCTGCAAGTTTATACTCTCACTCTTCCTTTCGTTTATACTCCCACTCTTCCTTTCTTATTTTTAACATTGGTACAATGGTATGCACTATGAATTTAACAAATTTATCTAACTCTAGGTTTTGAATTTACTATTTTGGAAAGAAGCTCTGAATAAGCCACCTCCGTCACAAACCAGTCCAAATGCCCAATACAAGTTAATCAAGGAGAGGCAAATAGACAACAAATGTGTGAGTGACTTACTTTTGATTGTTCACCGGGGTCACAAGATTTCGACTCGCAAGTTCTATTAAGATTGTGTAAGCAGCTGTCCATTTCAACTTATGAACATAAACACCCAAGTCTAACAATGGATCAGCAGATATTTTTCTAGCCTCTGGAAATATTCCCATGTCCAGAAAGCATTCTCGGACTTCTTCTTCCAAGATATGTATGCTTGTTTTCATTCGTTTCAGAACCTCTGTTTCGTGATATTCAGATATTGTCTGTCCTTGAGAAAGTTTGTCCTTGGCAGTCATCCATGCTGCATGGGGCTGACCATGTAGAGACCTTCCAATCACCTTAAGAGCAAGCGGTAATCCTTTGCATTCTGCTATTACCTGTAATGGAAGTGTTTCCAATTGGTTAGCATCTCACGCCCTAATGTCAACAGAGGTTAATCCTCTATACCAAACATGGTCCATTGTCATTCTACTATCCTAAGATCAAGATTCATGTTGTATTTCATTTAAACTGGTACGAAGAAATACCTCTTTGACTAGGTTGTGATCTGCTGTTTCTGGAATGGACTTTCGATCAAATGCCGAAAAGCAGAAAAGGGACACGGCATCTTGCTGTCTCAAACACGGTAAGTCATACCGGTAATCAGATTTAACAACATTGTTGTTTCTAGCTGTAACGAGAGTTTTATAGCCTTTTCCATCAAACAAAAGTTTTTCAAAATGATCAATTTCCCATACGTCATCCAGCACCACCAAAGTTGGCTGAGGTTCCATTTGACGAAGCCTTTGTTGCAGCTGTAGATGTGCATCTTCGATGTCATGAAAATCAGGTGTCTTCCCACCAACAATCTTCTCCCACATTCTCTCCAGAAGTCCCTTAAGATTTGGGGATTGTGAAACTCTTTCAAAAACTATTCTCTCCTTAAAATGACCTAGAAACCA
>SNQJ01S0073709.1:41293-52547 GCA_010110895.2 Picea sitchensis
ATCTTCTCCCACATTCTCTCCAGAAGTCCCTTAAGATTTGGGGATTGTGAAACTCTTTCAAAAACTATTCTCTCCTTAAAATGACCTAGAAACCAAGAAGAGAAACATATAAAATTAATCACTGAAAAGAATCCAATGCCTTTCACGTAGACAATGCATGTGACAGAACAACACAGGCATGGCGTACCACATATTGCATATTGGAGTTGAAGAAGTCTTAAAGAATGATTCATTTGTTGCCCGTGCAATAACGTAAATATGCACTTCATAATAGAGTAATTAATGTTGTATAAGCTAAGATATATATTATTCAATCTGAATATGCACCTCACAATAGAGCAATTAATGTTGTATAGGCTAAGATATATATTATTCAATCTGAATGATATTGACATCTGATGGTATATATTTCAGCTTACACAACATTAATTGCTTTACTGTGGGGAACATATTGTTAAAGGTGCAATGGGGAGCATATTGTTAAAGGTGCAATAAGAGCATCTTAAATGAGAAATAAGTTAAATAAATGCATCACTATTCACTTTTGCACATAATCCCATGACACTCAAATTTTCTGAACATGTTCCCATAACATTAGATTGAAAGTAAGTATTATATTTCCACAATATAGTAATAAGTGTTATATATGTTGGGATATATACAGCTTGAATGGGCTTACTGGTTAAGAATATGTATTTCTTCTTAAGAAGTTTAAAGTTCAAATCCAGAGAGAAGTAAGATATATATACCTCTATCAATATTATATTTTATTTATTCTGAAAAAAAAAACCAATTTAAAAATTGAATAATTTTTTTTTAATTTTAAATTGATTAAGATTAATAGATACCCTTGTTCATACTTCAACTTGCAAAGTTTACACTGGATAGATGAATTTCGATCATCAAAGTTTATACATTTACGATTTTGCTAATGAAATTTCAGTGATCAAAGGGATTCTCCAAATCATTCAACAAAGTTATTCAAAATGAGAGGGTGTGAGATAAAATTTTATTAATCTGCTTTTGTGTCCCCGGAAGAGGGGGGCAGACCCTTGCAGTATGTGTGGAGACTCTTCATTGAGATAACAGAAGGATTAGATCTAAAAAAAAGCTGATTTCAGCTACGCACTTGAGCAACTACTTGTAACAGATAATTTCAATGGCTTGCGAAATATAATGATAGAGAACCTAGATTCCAACTATGCACTCAAGCAACTATTTATAACAGATAATTTCATTGACTTACAAAATCTAATAATAGAGAACCTAGATCTTCTAGCAACATCATAACAAGATATTGGTATACTGTCCCGTTACTTGGGATACCGCCTACGAAACTTTAAGATCTAAGTCAATATAACTCATCTCACCTTTGACTTCAGTATCATTGCAGAGGGCTATTGCCACTGTGGTCTTTCCACTGCCCCCCATGCCTATCACTCCGAGCAAGGGAGCATCATTGTGCAAGAGGCGTTTCTTCAGCTCATAGACCAAACCCTTCAAACCAACTGTAAAGTCTGGTCATTCGGGGACGTTCGACTCGAAAGCCCTTTTACCGATGTCCAATTGATCCATCTGATCTGCGATAAACTTAATCTCAGATTCTTCCCTAATTGCGTCAATTTTGAGCTCAATCTTTTCAAGCTTATCCTCCATTTTGTGCTGCTGTTCACTCAGGCTACGCAATTCAGAACAGATATGTACCCAACCTTTTGTCTGAGTGAAATTGACAATATACGACTCCAAACGTTTAATTTCATTTGCATATTTGTAGCTCTTGTAGACATTCAGGCGACTTACCTTGGAACAGTTCTTAACCAGCTCAACACCCTTCTGCAGCTCTTGATGGAGTTCGCTGAGCATGCTCTGGCTAGGTTGGGACAACTCTACACTACTTTTAGTGTCGTCAGCTAATACAGGCATGATTCCTTCCAGGGTTTTTTGGAGACGTTTGCAATTCTCCTTGCAGGCAAAACTCTTCTTTAACACATCTTTAATGATCCCCAGCAGCTCACCTGTTACAGCGCCCGCAAGTGATTGGATCACCAAACTCGCAGCCATTCCTATCAAAAGATTGTTTTCAAAGACTCTCAGAAATCAATATAAAACCCAATGACCGAAATCTTCATTTGGGTTTTTCACTGATATACAATGCCACTATAAAAGAAAAAATTAGAGAAACCATGAAAAGAATCTCCATGTGGGCCGGGCAGAAGCATATGCCACAGCAAGAACTTTGCTTCCGGGAAGGAGATTGACAGAAGCATCCAAAAATTCTCAAAGTAGTTGATGCTGCAAAAAACCCCCAATCCGCGTATTAGATGGTATGGTAATTACTTACTTACTTACTTACTATTATATAGTCCAAGGCAGAGGCTCATTTGGCGTTTATGGGGATGTTTGCCTTTCGTGGTTATAATCGCACGCACTCCCTTTCTTGTCGTGGGCATGACCATGGAACCTGACGGGAACCAAACCTCAGCGGGACCACTTCAACCACTGCACAAAACCTCCAATATGACCCATTCATTTGCATCCGTGTGAACAGCACATCGATCTGAGTTGTTTCCACGTGTTATTTACCTTGGTCAAAAGCTCCTTCGTCTTTACGAAGGAGAAGCTTCGTCGTTTTGTTTTGTTTTGAAAGCTCTTTGTCAAATATTAATTTTTTTATGAAATTGAATAACATAATATTGGTTAAGAATTTAAAATCGTATTGGTGGGAATTGAATTTAAGAATATGAAAATATTTCTCTCATTTAAACGAGATTTAATTAACATCTCCATTTTCATAATATAAAGTATTTAATTGTTTATTGGATGTAGTTTGAGTAGTTATGAGGAATGGTTGTTATTTTTCATCTAGATTCAATTCCCTTGTAAATGACATGTGATGTCTTTAACTAGTCTATATGATGTTCTTGTTGTTGAGCCCCAAACTCAATCTAGAATGTGAATTATGATTAAAAAAACATGAGACCATTTTGAAAAACCTTATTATAATAAGGGTTATTATTTACCAAAGTAAAATTTTCAAAATCTAAAAAATAAAGAATGTATTGAGAAAATTATATTTTAAAGGAAAGAGAAGGTTAAATTGGAAAAAAGGATATGTGGGGTAAAAAGAAGTTAAAATAGGGAAGAAGTATAAGCATCGAGGGATAGAAACCAAATAAAAAAAAGATTTGGGAAATTAAAAAAGTAGGGAAATAGAAAGAGTGAGAAGTCCATTGGATGTAGCTTGTGTAGCTTGGGTTGTTGGTAGAAATGATTGTTACACTACCCACCCAGGTTCAAATCCTTAAAGTGACATATTGTGTCCTTTAATGGGTCTACTCTTGAGCTCCTAATATTGAAAATTAAAATAGATTTATGCTAATTTATTTATTATGGTTAATTATTTATTATTTTTTCACTTTTTAATAAGGTTACTTTTTTTAGATTTGATTTATTAAAGTTATTCTCCCACCCCAACGTACCATATCATATTTAGTCACTACACACAACAAAGAGAAACAACTTAAAAAAAGTACCAATGAAATTCCCTTAATCAATAATACCTTGAAGCATTATTATTAGTCCCTGCCGGAAGGCCAGGGCAGGGACTATAGCGATGAGTTCATCATTGACTTGATATTAGTTTAGGGTTGACTTTAAAAAATTTCAGAAATTATAATGTTTAACTTAGGAAGTTTGTATTCATATATTTTAAAATAAAAAAAATGTATATTTGTTATAATTTTATTGGCTCATAGGTTTGAAGTGTTATTGCCAGCTTCACTTCTTCCAATGCTTTAATTAACACTTCTTCCAACTGTCATCCTTAACTCAAGTACTCACTGTACTTTTCCATGCTATCTTAACTAATCAACCGATTCCACGTTTCCAAAATCACATGGCTTGATTGTCATCAAGCTGATACGAATCTGCATGAGGTACGCGTTATGGGCTCGAGGGTTTCCTGTAATTTGTGATCTGAAGGCGGTTTCTGTCTCTTCACTGTTGACGGGGAAATCAAAGGCGAACGACAGTTCCAACACCTATTAAAATATATGTGGCATTCGCTTCAGTTTTTTCAATCTCGAGCCATAGATTAAGTGGTTTTTGAGTTCATTTCTTTTGGTTAAAACAAGCTTTTGATGTACTAGGAGTCTAGCTATCTCATTTAGTTGTGCTTGTGAGCTTTCGTTTTCTCAACATGATGTAATGCATGATTTAGCCTTGCGTCTTGCAAGCCAATATAGTGCCATTCATGGTAAGAGGCTTTTCATGCCTCACAAGGAGGATAGTATTCCCACAAACTGGGTTACACTCAAAAATCAGACATCTAGGGCTCAATTTGTTTCAATTCATACATGTCAAACTCCTAAAACTTGTTTTCTCTTTTTGCTTGAACGTTCAACAATTATTAGTTCAATTCACTAATTTTCCAATTTATTAGGGTGCGCATTTTTATCAGTGTAGCTGACTATTACATTTCTGGGATGTATAGGTCCAATGGAAGAGAAAGATTGGCATCAAATAGATTTTCCCGAGGTGGAAGCTTTGGCTTTATTCTTTTCTGCAAGTGAATACTGTCTTCCAACATTTTTACATACCATGCCAAAGCTTAAGGTTCTTATCATCTACAATTACAGTTCAAAGCGTGCAATACTTCATGGGCTGCCAGGCTTTTCTTTAGTTATCCAGCTCAAGTTCGTCTTACTTCAAAAGTTGATTGTGCCTCCTTTTTACGAGTACTGTAGATCTTGGGAGTGCCTGGAAAAGTTGTCTGTTTGTCCCTGCAAACACTGTTGCTTAACAATTTATTGAACTTTGTATCAAAGTTTTGGCCTCCATACCATGCACCTCCAGTTATCCCTTTTGAAGGTGTTAATTATGCCAGTATATACGCCTTCTCTACTTGTTCTAACTGCGCGAGCGTATTCTTCTTATTCCACATGTAGATTCACATACATCGAGAACCTTTAGACTATGCCAGATCGTGTTTTTGTAGGCCCGGGTCTAGGATCAACCACATTCAAGTGAGAATATGAGTTGTTAATGCGTCCAGTCTTAATCTCACATAAGTTAATGCTATCAACTGCCAGTGAAATGGTCACAAGCAATTTTGAGAATCTGCATCTAGTTCAAAATGCAGAAATGAATTCTGAAACCACTTGATTTATGCATCCGTAAAAACAAAGTTATATCCCATTTCAAGCACAGTCCGTAGAATCAATTCTCCTCGTTTGAGGATGAGTTTCTCATTAAAGGCTCGGGCTATCACCAACCAACATGCTATGTAGGATGTTAAAGACATTATTGGCTCCAATCTCAACCTTGTTTACACAACAGAAAACATAATATAAGATCAAAGTAAATCACACTATTCTTTGCAATGTTGCTAGTATTTATTTCAATCAGGAAGGAATTTTGTTCTCCTCTCGGTCAAATAAATATGATTCCTCTGTGGAATTAATGCAAGAAGCTCAGAACAATTTTGGCAAAATACCTCGCTCCAATAATAGATTTGGAGATGAACCTACGGTAAATCACATGGATTTGAAGGCGCATTCCTCAATTTTCTGTTTTCCAACTCGATATCATAACTCTTGTATGATGTCAATCCCCTTATTTTTACATACCATGTCAAAGCTTAAGGTTATTATCATCTACAATTAGATTTCAAAGCATGCAATACTTCATGGGCTTCCAGGCATTTCTTCAGTTACCCAGCTCAAGTCTGTCTTACTTCAGAAGTTGATTGTGCCTTCGTTTTACGAGTATTGTAGATCCTGGGAGTGACTGGAAAAGTTGTATGTATCTCTGTGTGAGGGCTTGGGAAATATGACTCTATTTGATAATAGCAATTAACTTTGATCACCGTAGCGATTTGGAGGAATTGCCAGGAAGCTTATGTAGTTTAACTTCCCTAGAGAGGTTGTCTGTCACTAATTGCCATCTTATCCAAAAGTTACCAGATGACTTGGGGAGGTTAAGGTCACTTATATTGCCGAGATTGTCTACATGTCCAAGCTTGTCAATGCTTCCTCCTTCCATTTGCAGACTTCAACAACTAAAATTTCTTGATATTTTACTGTGCATGTCTTTGAAGGACCTTCCGATGGAATTTGATCAACTACCAAAGTTAAAGATGTTGGACATGAATGAGTGCTCTAAACTAAAGATGTTGCCCAAAGAATTAGCCAAACTAAGGTCTTTAAAACGTGTAATCTGTGATGAGCACACCGAACAACAGTGGTTGGCAAAAATAGCAATAAAAACAATGCTCTTTAAGAAATATATGGGTATATACTTGTTTTCATGTATTAAAAAAAAAGATATATACCCATATATTCCCCGATGAGGGTACTTTCCTTGCCTACTGGTATATAGTTGTTTGTATAAAGCCCACTAAAATAATATATATATTTAAATTCAAATTAATTTAAATATATTTCAATAAAATATTTATCAAAAAACTTATGAAGTGTATGCCAGCAGTAAAAATAGCAAGAGAATAAGGTTTATCTCGTTTCAACAGTGAAGTCCATGTGACCTTTGCTTCACTCGCTAATCTTAGCACCGATTTCACAAATCCCTAAAATGAATCCAGTTGCCCGTAAAATGGCGGTCCCTCTAGCTTGATTGACATCGCTTTAAATCGCTCGCATGTCAATGAAAATTCCACGCGCTTTTTTACCGGGTCTTTGCAGAAACAAGCGCAATTTTTAACCGAGAACAACCATCCAACTAGATGGCCACTAGTTCTTTTAATAAGTCCATACAAGACACCTGTACCACAAACAAACTCAATTGAAATCTGACTGTGGCAATAGTATCTGTACTGCACAGATATAGACCCAGTAACAACTTGTTAAGGAAAAAAAATATAGACCCAGTAACAACTTGTTAAGGAAAAAAACTCCAAAAGTGAACTCCAAATAGCAAAATTCTATGTCAACACTCAAAAAGTAAAATGTCTATTTATGAAAAACCACAACTCATCTATAAGCCCAAAATTGTTTTGGACTTATGCTGTCCAACAATAACATGAGTTGTAAACTTCGAATCTTGGTTGACGAAAAAGATTTATGCCTGGCAAAAATATACTTACTATCAAAGTGGCCTAACACCAAGAACATTTAACTAGGGGCCATCAACTGACAAAAGGTACGAGCACTAACCTACGGTTCAATAAAACTAAGCCAGGCATACCTTCTCTTAGTGGCAAGCGACCTACAAGCCGCCTAACGAGAAGGAAACCCTGAAAGCTCTATAACAGACCTAGTTCACAAATACCTACTAATTGCATGCAAAGCCAATCCATTTGTAAGCATGACTGAAAATTACAAAACATCATCAGCTTTTTGTATAAAAGATAAACTATCTGAAGCGACCAGATATAACCAACCCTAACTAGATCAATCCATGATTCAAGTAAATGTTAAGTGTTGAGAAAGCGAGTGACACTAATTCGCGGAAATTAAAGCATTTGACCATAGTTACCAAAATAAAATAATATGTCCGAAAGGAACACTAATGAAACAAGAAAGATATAATATATCAACTTACAACACATCTTTGTGGGGGGTAATAAAATTAAAGAAAGGGCAAAAAAGAGTTAACATACCGCAGGAAATCGAGTATCGAGTTTTTTCTTCATGGTAGACTTATGCTTCGCCAGATTGAAGCGATTCTGCTAAAGAAAGGTGTTTCGCCTCCCTAATCATTTAAACAGCATACGATTTAGACAACAAACCCTGAGGGAACCAAACAGTAACGCCTCAATACCAAAGAATCAGGGTTTCAAGTTCTTTTAGACATGCAGTGACACAACACTACCAAAACCCACAAGAAACGCCCAGTGCTGACGAAAACCCCGCCGAAGCCAAGATTTCATCCTCACAACGAAAAGCTCCTCATGAATTCTGTGTGGCCTTGCCTAAACAACAAGCAAAACTTCAGCAGAGAGAGCCGGGAATCAAATCTTTTATCAAAATACCTGCAATGGAATTCGATGAAGTTGTTGCACCTTTTATAGACTTTTATACATAATTGACTGGCAATTGAATTTGGGTCATATCTGAGAAGAAAGAACCCGGAGCATTCAAATAGTTTGAAAAAGAAAGGGTCTTTCGAGGCTTCTCAGCCCAGCCCTCTGTTGACAATGTCATCAAGTGAAAAAGAAGACATGGATGCCATTCTCATCCAGTGTAGGAGACTGAGTCGAAGCTTCTCACTGTTATAATTAATTACATGACATGCCAGAATGGATATGTAAGCATGGAAGAGCAGGTGAAAGACCCCATTAGGGACAGACCCCAAAATGGCCTCGAGAATTTGAAAAATCATGGCGACGAAGAGGATTTGGAACGCAAGGTTGAATTATTTGCAGGGTTGTTGGAGCCCTCCAATGGTGGACTGGATCCCTCTTATGTTGGGATGCGTCGGTTACTTATTTATAGAAAGGCCTTCTCTGGCTGCAATCAGCGTCGAGTACTCTCAAACAACCCCGAATTTTTCAAAGATTACATACCTTACAAGTTAATGGATTTCGATCCCTTCAGCTCTGGGATTTGTGTGCCTATTATACAAGCATTATCACTACACATATACTATATGTATGCCTATTTAATAACAATAACAATCCCCATCAACACTTTGGCTCCAAGCGACATCCATGCCCTGTTTATTTGTCCTTGCACAATGAAGGAGCCTCGTATCTACAAAAAATTGTCTTAAAGGATTCGACCCACTGGCTTGGAGGTGGAATCATCTGTCTACTGCATTAATCCACTGTAATTGTGGAATTAGAAACATTTGCATCTATAGAATTCATGAGCTAAAGTCTTGTTGGTTAAGCTCATGCAAAATGGCACTGAATGCATAAAAAATCAAAATCCCACCACGAAAAACAATGCATTTTATGAATTGTCTGGTCCTAGGGACGCAATCATTGTGAGACTCGACATAACAACTCAACCTGTGTGCAAGAAAACTTTGAATAAAATCCTTGGTCGATAGACAGGGAAATGGAGATATATGCTTACGAGGAGTAAGAAATCTAGTCACTTCTTTTATTTCATGAAAGGTGTAGAGAGGGACTAAGAGAGATTTGGAATCTACACGAAGCATAGAGATTTCATTATCCAGACAGATTTGACAACAATTCTACACTATGCAAGCTACTCTCTCACTTATAAAATCACATACCAAGGCCTCAAGGCTCAAATCAATGGGATTTTATAAAAAGGGACTTTATCGATGGTATGGATGTTACTAGGCATGATGGTTTGCATATCGAACTGGATTTTGAGAAAATAACTTTCCTATAAACATGTGCAGATGCTCTTTTCCATCTCATTAAGGGTACAATGGACCAAAATGTGGTTGCAACTACTTGAGGGTAACTCATTCACTTGCTTTGCTGGAAGGAGATATCAAATGGTACCGCATCCTTCAGTGCTTTCAAATAATAACGATGAGATTGGGTAGTCAAAGAATGTATTTAAGTTATGGAATGATATAGAGAAGCATCATTTTAGTGATGATTCTAGTATTCATTACTATGTCGAATGGGTTCCTTTTGAATGGAAAACCTAAAGTATCTTGCATAAGTGATTTGGAGAGAGAAGAGCCATGTGCGAGATATTTTTAATAAGGCTCAACAATTATCACTGGTGTTAATGAACTTCAGTTAGACGTCAATATTACCGACGGATGGTAATTGCCGTTGACGTGAATATTACTTATTGTTGATTTAATCTTGGCTAGTAGTTATGTCTCAAGGAGACTTGGAGACTTAGTTAGATGAATTTTTATCTAGATACAGGATGGATGTTGGCACAAGAAGGTCAAGTGCTAGGAAGTTAAAGAAGGAATAATAAGCTTCCTCTCGAAGATAAGAACTTAAGTTTGTAATTTTGATTTGAGCAGTAACCTATGGCAATTAGGATCGATTTATTCATTCTTAAACTATACAATTGATGCACATAATAATGATGGTATAATCTTGTCCCTCATTAGTTGTAATCACTCACAGAAAACTGAATTGTTTTCATTAATCTATCAACCGTATCAAGATTTTAACTACAAATTTATGAATAGTCTTACCAAACTCTTTATGAATAGTCTTATGCATTGTCGTCTTTTCGATGATAATATCAATGGATCTTTTGTATCTTGCTCCTGCCAGTGCAAAGAGATTTTTTCCTCCTTACAATGCACAAAGTCCTTTTGTTTTAAAGGTCTTTTGTGGTATTGGTATTGGTACTTTATTTTTTGTTACGAAATATTTTCCCTGAGATTTGGATTCTGAATTGAATCATCCTATTTGCCCTGAGATTTGGATTCTGAATTGAATCATCGTATTTTCCCTGAAATTTGGATTCTGAATTTAATCAATGATGAGTCACCTATAGGAAGGCAAATCCACATTCTAATTCCTTGGAATTTTTTTCAAGAAGGTTGCCTTTAAGGCTCGTCTGATGAATCTTCAAAGTTTACTCTTCTAAGATTTCTGTAACAAAAAGGCTAAAGCGTTTCGAGACAAAGATTCCAAAGGATATAAGAGATTTGTCTTGGATGTAGCACAACAAGCCATTAAGACCACATAGATATGTAAAAAAAAAATCTTAGATGGATTACCTACTCAACTGTTGATAATAGTGAGTATTTCCCAACTAACTCGGTAGGGACTGCGTTGCCATGCAACCCTTGTTTACTTTATTTTTAGTTTTGTATAATATTGTATTGAACCAATATATGGAGAAGAACATTACAATCTCTTCGATACTAAAGTGTAAAATTTAATATGATTTGTTTCATAGTTATATATATATATATGAAAAATATTTTTTCATTAAAGGGAAAAAGTTTAAGAAATTAAAATGAATATTTGCTAGTTTACTTTAACGTTATTTTGTATACAATCAATTCATTGCTAGTTTACTTTAGCGTTATTCTTTATACAATCAAATCATTGACAAACAATAAAGAGAAAAAAAAATACCAATGAGATTCCCTTCATCAATGATATCAATATTATTACTAGCATACCCCCTAAGCGGGCAAATGGGAATACCGAAGTAATTCGAGGGAGGTTTTATATTATGTTGCTAATTGGGATTATACATATATTACAATTAGAATGATTGTATTTTAACTTCGAGGGAGGTTTTATCTTAATGTTGTTAATTGTGATTATAAAGATATTGCAATTAAAATGATTGTATTTGAAGTTGGTTCACTATTTTGATGATATTGGGCT
>SNQJ01S0073710.1:2253-17050 GCA_010110895.2 Picea sitchensis
TTTTAATTATAATTTTTATTAACCTACCCTAGCCTAAAGTATAAATAGAGACCTACCCCTCTACCTTTGACACACACTTATGTTATCTTTCAAAGTGAGCGGATCTCCTCTTTGAAGCTGCGGCCCTCCTCCAACAGTCTAGTTCAGCCTTGGTTAATTTTTTTGACAGGTCCATGTGTCTTTGGTGTGATGAAGGTCCTTCCTTGCTGATGCCAAGTCTGTGTTAAGGGTTGCTGAGCTGAGGTTTACTTTGTTTGCTGTTGCAAATTGTTTGAAGCTGCCGTCTCCTTCCTAGTGCAGATCTGATTGAGCCGTGACCTCTTTGGCTGAGATCTGGCCCCTCTCCTTGAGCCATGACTCCTCCAGCGTAGATTCGGCCCCTTCTCATCGAGCCGTGAATCCTCCAGCATAGATCCAGCCCCTATCCATTGAGCCGCGACCCCTCTAAGCTGGCTGTAACCTCTTCTTGCATGAGGGTTGAAGTCATTGGAATTTCTGTGTGTGTGAGGGTTTAATCACAGAAATTTTTGTGTGGTGTTTAAGTGGTTTCTCTTCCTTGGTGGCAAGTAAGTCTATTCATCTCTTGGCAAGAGATCTAACCTTAATGGTAGATCTATGATCCTGAATTTTTTCTGAGCATAATTACAAGTGGCATTACATCTCTTGTGTGTGGCATGGACTCCTTCAGAGGTAAGACTACAAGGTAAGTGACCTGTTCAGTTTTCTATTATTTAGATCTGTTGTTCTTTGTTTCTGAAGTTGTTTAAATGTTATAGTCTGCTCATTACTTAAATCTATATCAGATCTGGAGATTGGTTTTTTTAGTTTTGATCTGTATAGATCTATATCAGCTTTGTAGATTAGATTTGCATTCTGATCTATATCATTAATTAAATCTGTTATTTTTGAATCAGAAAGAGTGTTTGTTGGATTAAGCTATGATCTTGTCTTTGAGTTTAGTTGAATCTAGTTACTGCCAGGTTAGATCTGAGTGTTGTACACACTCAGAATTTTGTTTAAAGATTCAAAGCTTATAGTTGTTCTTTCTCTGATCTGATTTACTCTGTTCAGCAGTTCAGTATAGCATTGGTTAACTGTTCTATTGTTTTCCTAGCTAACTAAATTTGAAAAGACAGAAATTTTCTGCCCTACTTCCCTAATTCTAACAAATAGTACATAAGTTTTACATGGGCACTCTAGCTCGACTGGCCATGTGATGTAGTATTGCAACATGAATAATAGATTGTTTCATATTCTCTCTCTACTATTGGCTTCCTCTTATATGTGCATGCACTCTAAAAACTGACAAAATATGTTTTAACTACCCCAATTGTANAAGGATAGGTTTGCTACTAGGAGGTCCTCTTGACAGGTCATCGTACCATTCCCGACCATACTTTCCACTTTCCACACTTCATCCCCTCATCTCCTTATCTTTTGGGATTTTCGGGTGTACTGACCAAAGAAGGGATTGTCCCTCATTTCATGGGAAGAAGGGGTTGAAATCCCAGAGGCTTGTAGCTGAGAAAAGATAAAAGGCAATCATGAACCTTCTAGATGCATGCCCAGGGATCCCGAGGACAATGAAATGTCTCTCATAAGAAACTGACGGGACCCGTGAAAATAACTAATACAAAATGCCAACCAAGGTGGAGCATGTGTGGGCAATGTTTTACATGCTTAGGTAGAAGTCGCACACATTGTCTTCAACTTGGGGAAGCATAATGTGACCACGGTAGAGTCAAGGTGGGCATTGTTTTTCATGCTTAGGTAGAAGCCCCACCTTGGCTTCAACCTGGAAACATCTTAAAAGAACAAAAGGCAATAAATGGGATTGGAAAAAGGTTGCATTGAAAATGAAGGTGCAACACACCCTCTACAAAGGCACCCATAAATGAGACACTACGATCCCTTGTATGTCATGAACCCCATGCCCAAAAGTCTTGCCCTATCCATGTCACCTTGTCCACATGACCTAGACAGGGGTCCACTTGGGAAACACTCCTAAATTTGAGGTACGATTCACCCAATAGGGCGCTTTCTCAACCCCCCATACCCAAACTTGGCAAACTGCATAGGGTCTTTGAGAACTTGTATATTTTGATGAGGTGGTTTTGATGTACATGCTTAGATGGCTCTTTTATTGACTTCATTTACTTATCATGATGCATTTGACTTGAGATCCTTGGAGGGCGTATTCATTGTGTTTGCAGGACCTAATTGGTGGACAGATTTGAAAGAACAAGCCTAGCATGGGCTTCCTTGGGGCTTGAAGCCCATAGGCTAGATACCATGGCCCACACACAGGAAGATGATGCTAGCCTTTGGAGGCCATGAGAGACACCTTGGAGGATCTATCCTAGCCCATTGTCAACCCAACGTCTTGTTCATGAGGCTAAAACATCACATTTGAGGAGCTTGATGTCACCCTAGGGCTAGGGTTTTGGTGGTGAAGGACACTTGGCACATTTTGATGGGAGATGGCTTGGCTTGAAGGAGGAAACCCTAGTGCATGAGAGGGAGGCCCTACTTCCATCTTCAACTCCAACGACTTGCAAAAAGTGTCAAAGTGTCACCTAAGAAGAGGGATGACGTCACATTAGGGTCTCTTATGTGCATTTTTAAAGTTTATTTTGAATTTAATCATGTAAAGGGGCAAAGAAAGGGTTGTTGCCCCCTTACTTTGTGGTTACCCTAAAATTAAGTGGACAAACACTTTTAGGAGGATTTGTATAAATAGAGATCAAACTCTTGTCATTTTATCATAGCTCTCCCATTGTGAGAAGACTATTGTGGCTGAAATTTGCGCCCTACTTGGGCAATTTGGTATCTCTCTCTTGTGCAAATGATTTTTGATGATCTCTCTTGGTGAATTGATGAGCTAAGGTGGTGTGCAACTCTTGGAGACTTCTTCTCTTGTTTATGAATGGTCATTGCTTGGTGAAACTAGGGTTTGATCTTGCATCTCTCTTGAAATTGGTAAGGAAAATCTGCAATTTTAGTTTTTTTTGCTCGTTTCATGATTATTGTTCGTTGAAACCCTAGGAGGAGTATAAGTGCATACACCCTCCATCAAACTTCATCTCATTCGTTAGTTTGCAAGTCATTTATTCCAAGGTTGCTAGGAGGAGTACAAGGATGTACACCCTCCTAGAGTTACCTTAGTTTGATTTGCATGCCCTAAGGAGTAAGTGGATTTACACCCCTAGGGATTTTGTTGATCTAACTCATGCTTTCAAGAATCCATTCACCCAAATTTTAAAGGCACTAAYCTGAAGTTTGCATTGGAGAAATAAAATGTTTGCTTTGGTAAACGTGATTTAGAGAGATATTAATCGTGTTTAAGTYGRAAACTTTTCTTGATGCTTTGAGGTTGCTAAGGCCTCTAGGGCATCTTGTTTTGCTTGGTCTTCTTAGAGCTATAACTCAATAAAAGCCACAGCCATTAGGGTTGCAGAAAATTATTCTCTTCTTGGTTATAACTCACATTTCAACCGTCAAAAGTTGCTAATAAATTGCCCCTATAATCTACTAGCCTCAGCGCACTTTTTGGGTGGTTTACTTGCTTGTTATGTGGATTGAAATTTTGTTGTAGCAATAGCTTGCTACAGCCTCAGCGCAATAGCTTGAAAGCTTGTTGTAGCAAGGCTGATAAAATATCTCTGCAATACTTACAGCCTTAGTTTATTGCTAAAGTCTTATGCTTTCATACTTGAGTTATACTAGGAATTGCTAGATTACCTCTTGCATCATTTATCTGACTTTTAGCATCTCGTTTAGCAGCACTAACATCCATTTACTTGCTGATATATATCTTTGTTGACTGCTGCAAATAGGGACAACAAGCTTAACTTGCTTGTCCACTTAAGCTTAAGTTTGCACACTCATCTTTTCTTGTGTCTCGAGCAAGTACAATCATCTTTCACGGGTACTCAAGCATTTGGCAACCATAAACCATCCCTGAGACTCGTTATCAAGCCACTTCTTTCTTAGCAACTTGACCTATAGGGGCATCACTTCCATCGTCTCACTTTTAGTCTCATTTCCCCCTAGGGTCACCCGATACTCCCCCTTTGTGTTGGATTCTTCCTTCACTAAAGCGAAGGGAGGGTTTATCTGAGGTGACAGTGGATAAACTCTCCCATCGTTATCGCCATCTTATGGATTGGGTCGGGCTTTTCCCAACCTACAGTTTGTGCGATAACAGAACCCAAGGCACTTCTTTGACTCGTTGAGTCTATTGTTACAAAAGAAAAACAAACACAACCTTTGTTCTCTTCATTATTGTGTCTCAAAGTCAGTACTAATAGATTGTGCATAAAAGGAACAAAAACGGAAAAGTAGCATCTGCCATATCCCGTCACATAGAAGAAGAAAAAATATGGAAAAGAAGCATATGTCATAGCCCATCACACAAAGTAAGACACCTCTAAGGTTTCTCATACAGAAGTTCCAAAGCCATACCTCTTCTGAGGACGCAGTGACAGACTTGTAAGTGTATGTTGTTTGGCAAACAACAACAAGAATTTTTTTCCATAAAAAACAGGTGAGGTTAGACGCAAGTGGGTTCCAGTTGGACACACAAAAGGGTTATCACTTGACAAGTTTCCAAAGAATGATGGACTCATGATTTTAGGGGCCTTTTTTGACAAATTTTGGGTTTCTTTGAATCGTATCGCATGTTGTACTGTCTACTCATACCATAAGATACATATAGAGATACGAATACAATCAGCAGTATATTGACTGTATTGAATACGTACATTGTGAAAATATACAAATGTATCTGTACCAATGTTGTAATTACGTACCGCAAGGTCCAATACAGTGGTATCTCAAAACAATGGTTAGAATCAATGTTACAAGCATTGTGCCTGTGAATATATCGCCAAGGGTATGAAAAGAAACTTATCGGCAACACCGGGGAAAATATCGACAAACTTAAAAAAAATACAAAAATATTCTTTTTTTTCAATTTTTTTTAAATATAAAGCAACAAAAACATCAAATAAACACACTGCCACATAAATATGAAAAGAGAATTGATGTATAAGATGTGAGGTGATATATCACACATCCACAATGAATCATGTCCCGAACCCTTGTTGATGTTTTATAGCAGCAGGAGGTATTCCCTCTAGGACAACTTTTCTTAGAGAGGAAGATTCCAAGAAGTCAAAGGAATACCATTGAACAGTTGAAGAATACCCCAGAAGAGAAGTTGGCCCCAGAGGAAAATAATAAAGTGAAAATAAAATCTCCAGGAAGAGAAGACGGCACCAGTGTTAACCCCTAGATTTTCACCCTTGAAAATCTTGAGGGTTAAGAGCCAGCATGCAGCATTAGGGTTGGCATACTGAGATTTTTTCTGAAATTCAATACTTATGTTGAGCAGGAGGTTGGTTCCCACATGAGGTAGGTACATGATCAGTATATGGTCGCCTGGTTCAGAATCAAAGATGATTTAGTTTCCATGCATTTTGAGAGAGATACAAGTGTTGCTAAAATTTAGGAGACACAGTTTGAGTGGGTCTCTTCGTAGTTTGAGGCAGTTATGAGCATACGGTATGAGTCCTTGTAGGATTCTAGGCCCGATGACACTTTTCCGGGTGACATGCAGAAAATTTCTATTTTTAGCAAGTTTTGCTCTAGGGCCCAAATTCAGATTCTGAGAGCACAATATTGATCCTTAAGACATCCAGAGTTTTTTGGACCTTCGTCAGGACAATGTGGCCGAGATTTCTATTTTTAGCAGGTCGAGCACCAGGACTCGCATATCGGTTATGATGCATATTTGGATCCCTTCCAAGAAGACGAGATCAATGAGTATAAAGTCAAGGGCATTCGGACAACTTTCTATTTTTAGCAAGTTGAGTACCAGGGCTCGCAGGTCGATTTTGATTTCGAATTTGAGTTCCTTGCGAAAATTGAATTCAATGAGTATAATATCATGGACATGCGAGGACTTTCTATTTTTAGCAGTGTCTATTTTAGTAGTAGACACATGATGGTGCTTGCCTAGCCATGTCGAGCATTTGTGGAAAGTTTGGGTCAATTTCGACAAGTTTCAAAAATTTGGGACCGGATGGATATTTTTAGTAGCTGCTATATTTAGCAAGTCCAGTCATCATCCATGCAATGCCAAGTGGCATCCTCAGAGGTTGACATGTGGCATCCACCTAAGCTAGGGCGCATATTCCTAAAAATTTGAGCACATGATAATTAATTAATGATGGAGAAGGGGTCGCATGAGTTAGGACATAATAGCCAACACCATGATCCAGTTAAATGAACCTCACTCATGTGTTGCCAATTAAATATAGCCTTCACCTACCCCTTTAGACTTGGGCGCCTTTCTCACTCTCACACATGTGGACGCATGCTTCAGTTAATTCTCAGCTTGTCTCGGTCGCTTAGACATGCAGTTATGTTTAGCCTCTCTCATGCATCCATGTGCCTCACCTACCTTCTCTCTCTCACTTAACTCGCCATCCACTCCTTCATGCATTCCTAAACAAATATGGTGCATTCACTAACTCTTCTCCATGCATTCCAACTCACATTCACACTCACTTATCTCAACACTCCTCTCTCACATCCACTCGGACTCTATTATTATCCTCCTCATGCGTCCTCTCTTCTTCCTTTGGATTTTTGCCCTCACTAGCTATATATTGGAGGCTTGCCATTGGTTATTTCGTCGCTTCTTAGCAGGAGCAGCATAGTCTCTCTCTCTCTCTCTCTCTCTCTCTCTCTCTAGTGGCGTGTCATTGAGCAAAGTAGTCATTGTACCGATTGTGAGCTTGCCAACTGTGGCGCAACCAACCCTCTTGTAAAGTTGGATCAATAAAGAAGCTTGTGTTTATTGTTCAAACCTCTCTTCTTGACGGTATTGTGGTGAATTTGCAAATCTGATGTCATTTCTAAATTATTTACTGTGATGGTCTCAATCCTCTAAGTAGTTTTCCTTGTTTTTTTCCATTCTATTATCATTGTGTTAACTCTGCAGGTTCCCTCCAAGTGTGCTAGATCAACTTTTTCCACCGTTTTGGCCTGTTTTACACACTGTCCAAGGCAAAACAGCTCGCTGATTTTTTGAGTTTTCAAACCTTAAATCGGTCACACGGGCGCTTCATTGTACCCACGGACTCCCCCCCTAGAGGCTAGCAAGGCCTAGTCCCAACGGAGAGGGGTTTAGACCATGACATCTAGGGCTAATTCTCCTATAATTCGCCAGGTTTTTACCACTGTCATAACAGTTTATCAACTCGGATTGGAGGATAGAAATTTGTGCTAACACCCCAGTAAAGTGACTTGAAGACTATAAACAAAGGGAGACGCCTTTCCATTTGACACACACTCACACAGCTCTCTCACTCAAGAAAAGAAGGCACAAGTCTGAGGCAAGGAAGAAGACACAGCTACTGTAGTTTTTAGGGTTTCTATATTGGGAAGTTCGTCGGAAGAGGCCGAGTAATCTAGCACTCTCACTGGGGTTGCTACACAACATATTTTAGGGTTTTGCTCAATTGACTAACCTCGCTAGGTTTGACCAGAAGAAGAGATAAGTACTTGTTATCAGGGTTTCTTCATTGCTGATTTTTCTCTTGTGAATAGAGTTTGTTCATGGTTGTATTGTGTTATTAGAAATATTCTCTCTAAGGAAAGTTGGCTGGGTTTTTCCCTGAGTTTGGGGTTTTCTGAGGATAAATCTTTGTGTCTTCTTGTGCTTGTCTATCTGCTTCTACATCCTGCTTATATTTTCAGTATATGGTTGTTGAATGTTAAAAGAAGATCAAAGTACTCTGGAAAATCTATTGCTACTGAAAATTTAAGAAAATCTAACTACCCTAACTCTAAGTCTCAAAATTACAACAAAAAATATAATAAATTGAACTCTTACTCAAATTAGACTCTTTCCTCAAGTGAACTATTCGCCCAAGATGGACTCCATATCCATCTACAAGTATTTACTGTTAGTTAACTACAATTTGTAATTATCTTCTTGACTCTTCATTGCTCTGAGTTTCCATGCTATAACCAAAACAAATTAAGATTTTATCCTCCCCATTTGACTGCTATTGATTCAAGATGTTATTCATGGGATCTTCAGTTTCTGGCAGTCAAGGGAGTCAGATATAGCTGCTAAATATTTAGCGTTGTGACTCCCTATACTGATGACTGGACTTGTTCTTTCTCTGATCTGATTTACTCTGTTCAGCAGTTCAGTATAGCATTGGTTAACTGTTCTATTGTTTTTCTAGCTAACTAAATTTGAAAAGACAGAAATTTTCTGCCCTACTTCCCTAATTCTAACAAATAGTACATAAGTTTTACATGGACACTCTAGCTCGACTGGCCATGTGATGTAGTATTGCAACATGAATAATAGATTGTTTCATATTCTCTCTCTACTATTGGCTTCCTCTTATATGTGCATGCACTCTAAAAACTGACAAAATATGTTTTAACTACCCCAATTGTATAAAAGTCTTATAAATGACAAAATATGTTTTAACTACCCCAATTGTATAAATGACTTATAAATGATGCAACCAAGCGAGGGTAAAATTGGAAGAGAATAGTACAAAAGTTTTAAATGGGCACTCTACCTCTACTGGCCATGTGATGTAGTATTGCAACATGAATTATAGATAGTTTCATATTCTCTCTCTACTATTGGCTTCCTCTTATATGTGCATTCATTCTAAAAACTGACAAAAGTCTCATTTTCAAGACTACATTAGGGGTTAAGCTTGTGGGAACTTTACTTTCCAGTAGATATTGACCAAGTCTCACTTTGCCACTTAGGTTGTGAGAAATCTACTTCAAACCTAAGGCCTGGGAGTAAGGAATGGCCTTGTACTCAGCAAGTTGGGAGATGTATAGTTTCAGAAATGTACTTGCTACCATTCTTATATATGTTTGATTTTTTATTTTTTACATCAAATAAATTTTAATCAAAAAATGCTACCATTCTTATATATGTTTGATTTTTTATTTTTTACGTCAAATAAATTTTAATCAAAAAATGCAAGTATACCAGATTATGATGCACTGATTTTATTATGTAATTCAGAATTCTGACAGCATAGCTAGCATGAAATATACACTTCGAGTATAGAAAGTGAACTTCAAAGCTATGAACTTGCCACATTTATGCTTAGATTAAAATTGATGGTAGAAAACTCACCCCATTCTTCTGATTCTTATCTGCCATTTCTGTATGCCTTATGTAAGCTCCTGGAATACTATAAACTGACTGCCCACCACTCAGACTTCTCCGTCCTTCATCATAACCAATAACTAGTCTATATGATGGTAGTTTGATATTTTGCCTTCTCAAATTATGAGACAAGGAAGTATGCCCATGCATGCTATCAGTTACAGAATCAACAGGAAAATTACTGGATTTTCCCTCTTCTTTCAGTCTTGGGAAACACTGAAATGAAAGCCCATCATAGTCCTGGAAGTCCTGGACATGAATAAACATTCTACTGTTTAAGTAAGTTTTCAAAAGCATCTATAGACTAATGATATAATCGAATTTCCATTTTTTATTGGAGTTACAAATAATAAGCCCTTTCCTTGCAAGGTAAAAACCTTCAATCACAAATGCATTTCAAAGACATTCATCTTTTTCCTAGAGGTTGCAAAAAAAAGTCAATTCCTTACCTGGTCGCGACCTTCAATGACAATAGGAAGTTGCTGCAGTGGATCCAAAGGGCGTGGTCGCATCTGCCTCCCACCCATATCTTTCGGATTAGTCGGAACCCTAAAGCATTTCTTTTTGTCATCAGCAATAGAACAGTCAGCTCGGTGCACACTATCTGGCTTATCTGATCCTTTCTTTTGAGACTTCTCGACTTGGGGAGAATTATCACTGAATACTAACTTGATTTCACCATATTGCCTCTCCAATTCTTGGTAAGAATTTCTATCACAACATTCAGAAGATTTGATATGTAAATTATTACTATTTATCTCTGAAGATTTGTGATTCGAACCTTCAAGGACTCCAAATTTTACACCCATTGGATGTGAATTGCTAATAACCGATTGAATCACTGGTGGAATTCCAACTACTTCATTACATAGAGCCTGCTTTTGGAAGCCTTTGCAAGAAACCTCAGGTAAGCATTCTTGTGTCTCAGCGATAATGCCATTATGAATTTTATCATCAGATGTTAAAGATGGTTGAATTCCTACGGAATCCTTTTTTGTCTGTTTCAAAATTGGTGTACTGCGTGTAGATGACCTTGTCTTTCCTTCCCTTTTCAGACCAAAATCTTCTCCTCTCTCTGTATCCAGACATTGAGATTTCAATGGTGATGATTTCTTTTGCTTAGGTGACTCAATCAGAGGACACACTGAATTAATGTTTTGCAGTATTTTTTGCTTAGCCACTAGAGTCGGTATATCCTGAGGCATTACCTCTTTGGCAGCATCTCCAGATCTCTTGTTAGAGGAATTCAGTTCATTACTTATACAAGGTGTGCTGGAACCTTCTAGTTTCAAGAGAAGGTCTGTTGCCTTGTCTTCTCCAATATTCATCTCCACTTGTTTAGACCTTGTCAAGTATTCTTTCCGTGGCAAGTCAGCATTCTGTTTTTTCTTCCTTTTTGATAATCTATGTAAGTGTCCATTGCCTTCTGATTCTTCTATGACTTGATTAGGTTCAGGAAGTTCTGATTCATCACAACCATGGAAGAAATCATCCTCATCAGTTATGGCTGCTGGTGAATTTCCAGAATTGCCATCAAAACAACCTTTAGAACCCATTTCTAATTTTCCACCTGCAATGCAAAGCGGATTTTGTGTCAACTGTGAGTACAAAAAGAAGAATAGACATCACGGTAGACTAATTGCAATTTATGGCATTTACTCTTAAACCACACCATACCAGACAAAGGATAAACAATTACATTGTAACAATCCAATGACATTTTCAAAATTATAATTATACTAAATACTTCTAAAATTCAGTCTAATAAGCAGCTTTTCATCTTTTCTATTTCAGTTTTATATGGATGATAGACATTGTTAAAAATATGTCATGTGGAAATGCAATCATTATGCTTCAGAGAGACCTTTCAGATATAAATGAGAACAGACCAAATCTTTCAAATCAATGGCCATTGCTGGCTAGAAAACCAAACAGACTACAGAGCCTTACGTCAAGCTTCTATTGTTTGGACACTTTTACAAATTACACTCTACTACAAAGTGACTTTATATCAAAATATAACTTATGTCATTTACTTTTAAATCCAGATTTGATTAGGAAATCTCATGATAATTAGCTAAATAACACATTAAATATTTTAGGGATACAATATTTTAGAGCAAGAAAACACGTTAATATTATTGAATGCAAGAATCCTGCCTACCATAAGAAAGAATTAATTCCCATTGATGAACATTAATGCATTTCAGTTGGGTCACGCAATTCTCCAAGCTTTACGCCACAATCTTACACCAGTGGCTCTCTAAGGAGTTGGAGAGGCGTCATCTCATGGCTAGAGGGAAAGTTGGATTCCGCCCAGACCACCAGACGATTGATCGCATCTTCACACTCAGAGCCATTATTGAGGAGGCTCGCCATTGCTCTTTGAAGGTTTACACTTGCTTTGTGGACATTCAGAAAGCATTCGACATAGTTCCAAGAGATGCATTATTCTAGAGGCTCCATGACATTGGCATATTTGAGACCCTCCTAGTGGCCATCATGAGGTTGTATGTGTCAGTTTTAGGACATCTCAAGATGTGACATGGCCTTTCCGACTTTACTTAGAGTACCATCGGGGTTTTACTTAGAGTACCATCGAGGTAAAACAGGGGTGCCCTCTCTCGCTGACACTCTTCGAGATTTATATTGATGAGCTAGAGTCCTTCCTCCATGAGCATATCCAGGAGGGGGATGGATGCCTTCTACATCAGGTGTTGATCTCCCTGCTAATTTTCGTCGATGACTTGGTCTTGTTGGCCTTCAATCCTGAGGGCCTATAGAGACAAATTGATGCACTGGCCAGCTTTTGTGACCTTCAACAGTTGACAGTCAACCTAGGTACAACCAATGTTTTGATCTTCAACGCATCAAAGAGTTCTCTTACAAACTTACATTTATCTGGGAGTACCATTCACGCCACATGGGATCCCATTTCAGTATGTAGCAAGCCCTTCAACCTAGGCTTAGTAAAGGGTACAGATCCCTAGCCCTCATCAAGAGACAGTGCTTCTTGGGTCAGTTTCAGGACATCTCGTCCAAACTCTAACTCATGGAGGTGATTATCAAACCCACGGTTCTTTATGGCTCTGAGATCTGGGGGTCGAGCTTCTTACAAACAAACTAGGCCAGGTTGGAGGGGGTCAAGACTCCAGACCCTACTTCTCAGGCATATCATTCGCTGCAAGCGGACAGTTCCACAACCCATTATTCAAGCAGAGTTTGGTGTCCACCCATTTCGCCTTGAGGTCATTTTCCGCTTGGTCTCTTTCCTTCATAGATTTAGATCTTTCATAGACTCTTAACATCGAGAGAGAAGTACCCCTACCTTGCTCTTTGCTCCTCGGAGGCTCTTGCTTCGAATCCCCCCTCAAGTCGTGCACGTGGTTGGTTCTTAGAGGCATATTGACTTCTCCAGTCGATGACTATCTCCCCAGAGTGCCTTCCCCCGTTCAGTTTATCCCTTGATGCACCGCGTCATTTATTGTCGACTAAACATGTATTGAATCAAGCTATCAGAGAGGACATCTATAGACTATACATTCAAGTCACTTGGAACTCGCCTCCGACGAGCCTGGACTCGAAGATGTCCTTCTATCTAGAGCATTTTTTGGAGGTGCGGGATGGCATCATTGTTCGCCCCCCTTATACAAGCAAGCATTGGATGCACTCACTCAAGATCCCTTTAGGTTAGCTCCAGGTCGGATCCCATCGACTCCAGATTGAGACAGACCACCATATACCACACTCTGATAGGATCTGCCAAATGTGACATTTACAAGAGCCGAGACAGAGGTGCACCTCATATTTAGGTGTCCCATATACTATGAGATTAGAGGACGTTATGATTGCCTATATAGGGACTTAAGGGGCTCACTCTCTATTTTCTTTCGATACTAGGACCAGAGATGCCTATCCCTCTTCATCAGGGAAATCTTCAACCACAAATCTCAGTTCCTGCATGCCCCGCCCCGCCCCACCTTGGGATGACCAGGAAAATCACCTCATACTTTCATGTTGACCCATCAAATCAGAGCAACAAGGGGTAGGTTGAGTCCCAAAGTGCACTGGATAGTAGATTGGCGAGGCCTCGTGTCTCTCCTCAGCCTCCCCCCGAGGAGACAGATCGTTATCATCGAGACCAGTTGGGCATACTCACTTTTATTTTGGATCATCATACCTTTGTCATGGTTATATACTTTCTGAGGCTACACTACTTTAGGTTTCTTTCTTTATGTTATTTTAGGCATTATCTAGGAGTTGCAATTGCACTCCCACATTGTACTCATACTTGTTGTAGCTTTCAGTCCCATTGACCTACTTTTGTGGTCATATGTTGGACATTAATAAATTTATCTTATCTTATCTTATCTATATTAAGAAAGGATCATGGAATTTGAAAACATATAAAAGCTCAGCGATAGGAAACTGCCATCAGGACCATACTCATAACAGCCTCTTCAGCATTTCTCCCCGATAACCGTTCGTCACCCAATGATAGCAGCTCCAACTGATATTCTAAAAACACTAGGGAGGATTAGACATCAAGCATCTACAAGCCATGAAGCAGAAACAACTTGGCACTTAGTCAATTGGGGAGATGTGTATTTCAGAGGGATTATTCTTAAAAAAATGCTTTATTTATAGGTCACTCAAGAAACAATTTTTGGGGGGATACAGACTCCTAGATTTGGCTGTAAGAAGAAAAAAGCCATGGTAGCAATTAAGTCTTGCAATTACCAGGAAAAGAAGGGCCCTGGCCAGGAAGTTGAGATATCCTTTACTGCTTTGATGCCAAAACCATTAAAAATTACACAGGAAGGATAGAGGTATCTAGATGCAACTGCAGCTAATCACCTATGCTACTTTTCCATACTGGGACCCTAGAATCCAGATTCTATATTTCAAACAATTCTCTCATGTGCCTTTTGTAACTTAGGGCAGTTTCTGGCACCAAATCAAGTAAGTACCTACATTCTCCAATGGGGAATGGGGGATCTCTCAAAAAAAGGAATAAAGAGGAATTTAAACCAAAAAAAAAGAGTCAAACAGGTGGGGAAAATGGTAAAAGCTCTAGCACAACCCTCCCCAATGAAACAAAACCATTAAAAGAGTGTGTCTACATCATGATCCTTTCTTTCATTTGTTTCACTTGGGCACTCCCAACCGATAAAAACCCTATTTCACTCTATTTGTTCTCATTCTATCACTGATTTCCTTCAAAGTTCAACTCCATATAGGCTGCTACCATTGCCTTAAAAGAATCATCGGCTTAGTCAAATTTAACTGTGATCCTCATCAAGCACACATTACCATGGCGTCTTTCTTAGACAACCTCAAACTCCTATTGCTCTTTGGCAAAATCTCCCACATCAAAAACTAACTTGACTGTGTATGGAGTAAATCTATGACAGATCCATACAAGTCAGATATCTTTGCCCAGGCCCACCAAGGTTTCCTTCATCTCATCATGTCCTTTGCAATAATAAAGATATTCTTCCTGTTCCTAAGCCGACCAGGTTCTTCCTACTCTTCTTTTGATTTAGCCAAGGCTCAAGCATCTAATCTCCC
>SNQJ01S0073710.1:17100-30926 GCA_010110895.2 Picea sitchensis
GGGTTTGAATGTAGTTACTTCACCTTACTTAATTTGGCATACCTTTATAACCTCATTATCTATAGATGTATTTTATCTCCATTGATGCAGGACAAATTTTAGATTTCATTCATAATAATCTAATAATAACCACTTCAAAAGATATACACAATTGCCACTACATATAATAACTGAGATAATAATACCTAAATGAGGCAGTATCCTACATGGACCATGTAAGCATTGGATAAATAGCAAATCTACAAACAGTGTACACTTCATATTCAATGGCCTTACTCCAAGTCTCCAACTATATCCATAATTCCTGAGAGATACCACTTTAGATCAAGTTTTAATTGACCTCATGTAGCTCCAACATTAGCATAAAAATCAGGCTTCAGCTAAGATATCAAGCACATGAACTAGGTCTCTACAGTCATTAATAAGATCAATATCTGTCAACATTTAGTCCTTGCTCTGCCTTTCATTGGCATGATCACTAATTTTGAATCCCCTTAACTAATAACTTCTCAGTAGCAAGAGGAGAGCTTGGTAGATGGTAGAATTATTTGTGTTTTTCAGTATAAAATCTAGATTCTGGAACTTGATTTATTTGTCTTGACTCTTTATTGAGGCCTTATTTGTAAACAGCATATGACAGTTTAAGGCTTAAGTTTGAGATATTCAATGCATAATGCAACTCTTTGGTCGTGATGCCCTGTTTCACTTCATGGTTGATGTTATCTGTTACAGTTTTGACAAATGTTATCTGTTGAAACTTGAACTTTGATGTTGTGGATGATCATTGATGACAATGCTATAAGTTATAACTGCTAGATGGTTGATGTTATTTATGTACTAAATGGTTGATAATTTAATGATTATCATTATTAATCTACTACAAAAATCTATATTTTCATATTTTCTGTAGCTAATCCACCATTCTACATGTTTTTTTAATATATATGCATCATGTTACCCCCTCAATCTAGTGGTAACTAAGGAGATCATGTCTCTAGGCCCACAAGTAGCATACATGGAGTGTCGAGAGCGTCTGTGGGCTATGCATTTCCTTTTAGTGCCCCTTATTAACTTCAACTTGGGAAAGTATGATGGCCAAGGTAGAGTAATGTGTGGACAATGTTTTTGCTTAGGTAGAACTTAGAAGTCCCACACATTGTCTTCAACTTGGAAATTTACAAACAATTCAATGGCAAATGAATGGGCTTGGAAAAATGTTGCAGCAGACGAAGGGCAGCACACCCTCTACAAAGGCACCCATAAATGAGACAATACGAACCCTTGTATGTCATGAACCTCATGCCCAGAAGTCTTACCCCACTCCACCTCATATTAACACATAACTTAGATAGGTTTTTCTCAAGACACACCTTTGACTTGGGGATTGATTGACCCAACAGGATGCCTTGACACCCCTCCCACACCTAAATTTGACAAATTGTATAAGGTCTTTGAGCATTTGTTTAGTTTGAAAAGGGGGGCTTAATGCACATGTTCAAGTGGTATGATTATTAGACGTGGCTTACTTGGCATGGTTCTTGTGACCTATGCACCCTTGGAGGGCGTATATGTTTGTCTTTACAAGACCTTTCCCATTGGACATATCTTCAAAAGGAGATGACTTGTTCGGACCATCATGGGGCTTTGGAGCCTAAGGATGGATGCAGAGACCCCACGTCTAGGGCTAGCTTGTGATCACCATTTGTACATCAAAGGAGGAGGTTGTTGCCCTGGGAGACACTCTAGCATGACTAGGAGACCAGTTCCTATCCATCTCCACTTGGACATTATGCCTTTGAAGGCTTGGACGTCACCCTTATAGCCCATGACGTCACCTAGGGCTAGGGTTTGATGGATGGATGATGTGGAAGAAGCTTGATAAGGATTTTGGCACATGTGGGCATGGTATGTGGCCTTTGGAGGCCTAATGCTACACTTTCCCAGCTCAACGTCCCTCATTGAGAGCCTAACGTCACCCTAGAAGGGATGATGTCACCCATTTTTAGCGTTATTCTATGTAAGTTTTGGAATTTATGTAATTTTAATGAGCAAATTAAGAAGTAGGCTCAATTTTGTGAAAAGACAACCTTTGAATTAATGAGGCTAGGATTTCCCATATAAATATGGCTAGCCTCAATTTATTTTACATCACATTTCATCCTCACACAAGAGAACAAGTCTGAAATTTTCACCCTTTTAGGGGTGGTTGGCTGAAATTCAAATAACTAGTGCGCACCTCTTAGAGAAGCTTTTCGGTGATGTCCCTTAGTTATTTTTGTGGTGGAAAGTTTTCAACTAGGGTTTGTGCTTGATTATTCTTGGTGAAGTAAGTAAAAATCTGCAATTTTGTTCATGTAATAAATGCTTGTGGTAATTTTACTTGCTTCATATTGAAGATTATGAAATTGCGTGCTTAAAACCCTAGGAGAGAAACATAAGGTGCTTCTTTCTCTCTCTAGCCTTTCGACTTGTTGAATTATCAAGAATATCATGTCTAGGATAGGCTTCTAAAGCCCTAAAGTGCTAGCACTTTAGAAGTCTTATTCTAGTTCCTAGTTGCAAATATATATTTCAAGAGTCTAAGGAGAGTTGAATTCACTAAAGCCTAAAAGTGCTTACTCTCTAGTGAAATTCATCTTTGAGCTTGAAATTTGAGGAATTAAGGTGCCATTCTTCAAGGTTTCACCCCTTCTTCCTTGGAACATAATTATCATTGTCATTTTCTCCAAGTTGTATTGCTGCTATAATTGACTCCGTAAACCCAAAAGGCACTTGTCTACTTGCTCTTGTTGAAGGAATTGATCAAACAACTCTTGCACTATATTCTTTGAAGTTTTTGGTAACTTATTCTAACCCTAGTTTAGCTAAAACCATTGACTAACTTGCTGTTGTTGCAAAACACTGCTACAGACATACTAACTCATACTAATTTGTTGCATACACTAACTTAACTCATAGTTAACTCACTCATAAATTACTTGTGACAATTGTTAAATGATCTACTTGATACATGCTTGAATTTCACTGTCTTTTCTTGTAATTCTGAGCACTAAATCTTGTGGCTGTTATAATTCCCTATCGGCTGTTATAAACCGTCATTTAGCTGTGATTTTACTTCAACCACCATATATTTTGATTGTCTATTGTCTATTGAGGTCCTATTATCATAATTGTACTTGAAAATTGCTATATATATATGCTATTATTGTCCTTGTTCCAGGCAGGTACACCGAGCATGTCTTTTGCCTCAATTTCCCGGACATAGATATCTTGACTTTGGTAACCAGTGAGAGGGGGGTATATCTTGGCCATACTTTTAGTTATCCCAGCCCTTTAGGTTGCCAGGGATGCCTCCCCTGGGGTAGACCTCTTCTATCCCTCAAATGTGGGGATTTCCTATTAAGGTGACAGTGATAGGTTATCCTGTTACGTGAATTTGGGCACTTGTGTTGAGGCTTTGGCATAAGTACAAAATCCACAATAACACATCCAAATACATACTATATAAAAAATGCTCCTGGAACACTTCCCTCCCAGAGTGTTTTGGAAATTGGCGCTTCACGCTTCCACTCCAACTCAGCTATTTGCAGGTTTAACAGCAGTAAAGGAGAACTTTTCACAGCGGAGAGCTTTTAATCAATAGTAAGCAGTGTACCAGGTATCTACAGCAAGCATTTCAAGAGATCATTAGCTTTTTCTCCACAGTAGGTTTTTCTCCAAGAGCAGATTCCAAGTCTTTTAAGTTTTAACGTTTTTCTCAGCAATGAGTTTTCTGAGTAACCACCCTTAAGACCTCAAATATTTTCCATTGCCATTATCCAATCATGTCAAGTCATAATGCTAGCACTCCTTTATGGAAATATCATGAGAGTCAAGGGTGCCAAGGGTTCAAGGAAAGCAGCAAAAGTTGTTTATTAATTGTGTGATCTGTATTGGAGTGTCAGTTACACAACAGTTAAAGCCCATTTTAATCAAATTCCAGGCAAAAAAGTGGGACCTTGCCCTGGTCCAAAAGAAGAAACGTTAAAGGCAGTGAGAGATACAATGGTCTAAAGGCATGTACCCCCCACCACTTGTCCACCCAGCAAATCAACAATTGGAGGCTTGAGCTCTAATGCAGCCCAAGATATTCTCGACACTCATTGCTGCATTGGAGTGAAAATTACAGAAGGGTTCAAAACCCATTTTAATCAAATTCCAGGAAAAAGAGTGGGACCTTGCACTATTCCAAAAGAAGAAAGGCTAAAGGCAGTGGGAGAGAAACAAAGGTCTAAAGGCATATTACCCCACCACTTTTCCACACGTTGAATCAACAACAGAAGGTTTGGTCTCTAATGTAGCCCAGGGTATTTTTGTTGATGAGACCAATGTTTCTTTTACTGTGGGTTCTCCACAATCCCTTCAAATTCAGTATCTTCACCAGAATTTGCAAGCTTGTTTCATAAGAAGAGAACTTTGGCAGATGCACCTGTTGATATAATTGATATACAGGGTAGAAAGGACAATGATGTTACTAGAGTTTTCCGTACAAGTGTTATCCCACTGAATGTACCTCATTTCCCGTATTTTGAGCAAGCCGTCCAGACTCCAAACTATTAATAACAATCCAACCAGGTATAAGGCACCTCGATATGGAACGTAGATTAATGTTCTACTGTGATGGATGGTTTGACAGATGGCCCAACCCATCCACCTGCGAACATCATTGCATCTTCAACATGCAATCCCTGTTGTTTATTAGGCCACTGATAAGGTACGGAGATCTACTGGCCATCAGATTCTCATAAATCCAACCCCCAATTGCATAGTTAAAACGTTGATGGTATGAAAACACTTCAGCCATTATTTTTGGACAGCAAAATGTGTGCATGCGTTGAATAATGCAGTAGAGGACATTGGCAAAATAAACTAGATTTGCCAAGATGATTGAATATGGGTGAAATGGAATGGATTGACAGGTACATGATAAGAACACGGCTGTTTACTGTATTATTACATTACTGATAGTGTGTTTTATGTGGTCCAACTCCACAGAAAATGATCCTCTGTGGCTAGTGGCTGCCAAAAGCCACTCACAAACAACTACAAAACTATAATTCACCACAATAAGAGAATCTTACCAGGGAATGAATATTTCTTTAGGCCATTGATAAGGTAGGGCCATCTAATGTCAATCAAGTTACCACATATGCAACCCCAATCGCATGGTTGAAACTTGAAACATTGATAATATAAAAACACTACAGGCATATTTTTAGATGGCTTGTTGTGTGCATATGTTGAATAATGCACTAAAGGACATTGGTAAAATGGATTGGTTTTCCAAGACGGTTGAAGATTAATGAAATGGTTTGGATTGCCAGGTACATGACAAGAACGCAGCTGTTTGCAGCAATATTACATTACTGATAATGTGTTTTATGCGGTCCGACTCCAAACAATGAACCCTCATGGCTAGTGACTGGCAAATGCCACTCACAAACAACTACAAAACGATTATTCACCATGGTAGAAAAAGTTTATATAAGCTTACACATAGCTAATTATTAGTGCATTTATATTGTTCAATATTTACCATTTCAATCCTATGGTTGCAGATATTTCTAATTCATGAGTATCAGTCCTAAATCTTATTCATGAAGCTACAGCTCCTTTCAGAAATTGTAATACACATACACAGTTTGCGCCTTTTTCAGGGACACCCTTCAGAAAAAACAATTGTCATTTTNCTATGGTTGCAGATATTTCTAATTCATGAGTATCAGTCCTAAATCTTATTCATGAAGCTACAGCTCCTTTCAGAAATTGTAATACACATACACAGTTTGCGCCTTTTTCAGGGACACCCTTCAGAAAAAACAATTGTCATTTTTCTGTCATTACATAAAAACCTGAGAATATCAGTGTTTCTGCAAATATAGAGGTCAAAAGCTGATCAAGAAAAATAAAAGTGTATTCATATATTTCTCAGATTGAAAATTTGAATGTTGGCTATCATAAAGCAAAATGTATTTGACAAATAAAGAAAAACAGGAAAAGGAAAACTTATTTTCTTAGAAATTCGAATTTTATACTCCAATAAGAAATATGGAACATGCATCCGAACCAAATTTTTCAGAAATGACAAGAAACAAACCTGAAACATCATTTACGCAATTTTTTCTTTGGTATTTACCATCTAATTTTCTAGAACTATTCAAGATAGCTTCCTCATCGGAGTTCATGTTCAATCTCTCTCCTTCTCGATGTGATTTGCCTTTAATGTGTGTTTCCTTAATGCGAGACGGAATTGAAGAACTTGTGCATTTCTCGGTCTTGACAATATTTCTTGTTGGCATTGGATGACCCCTTTGTTTTTGCTTTCTCTTGAGGGTAACCATGCACTGCTCATCAATTTGCATTTCTTCCAAGTCCACCATAGTCGGTGAGCTTTTTTGCATGCTTCTTGTCACTCTCATTGGAATTGAAGCCATAGCAGTCGTCTTGAATTGTGTGGAAGTTTCTGAAGAACACTCAGACCTTTCTCTAATTTTTGTATGCAAAGGCGTATGAGACACTTGGACAGGATTTAGCATCTCCTTTTCAGCAATGCTTTTCTTCTTTCTTAAGTTTCTGCTCCAATAATGTGAATCCTTCAAACTTAGTAGGTTCTCAGCTTTTTGCATACTGATTTCAGCCGGTTTTGCTAATACATTATCGCTGCTCATATTTTCCTTGGTATCCTTTGATTTGCATGATTTCAAAAAAAAATTTGATTGTGGAGAAACAGTAACCTCTAGCTGCTCTTCATTCGTCAACTCAACCTCTTTATTTTCATCTTGAAGATCAGAATTTGATTTTTTATAGCTACAAATTGTCTCATCTTTTATTATTGTAGTAGCATTTTGCTTATGCATAGCACTTCTTGTCATTACTTGACATCGAGACTCTTTTTCTGATGTATCTTTTCCCTTAGACTTTTTATGTGGTTCAGATCCCTCACCCTTTTCTGACATGCAATAGGATTCCTCAAGTCCTTCGCTGTACATTGTTGCAGACATCCTCTTCGTTTTTCTTTGCACCATATGGTTATTAGTTAAGAATGACTCGTTGCCTGAGTCAGCTTCAGCCAGGAAACTTTCTCCACTTGGACAATCATGCAAGCAGCCAACTCCTGTATTTTCTTTGTTTGCCTGAATTTGAAGTAGCACATTTGACTTTGCCCGGGTCATTCTCGCTTCTATCATTGTGTCTTGTTTAAGCTGACCAACCTCAACGTCAATCTGACAAAGCTCTTCACCTGTCTGCACTCTATGTCTTTTGGACGGTCTCTCATTGCTTTTTTCATTCCTTGTATTTTTCACTTCCTTGCATGTTACATCAACACATGCATTTTTCTTACTCTTAGCCCTAGTAATCCTTTCATAAACAGAAATGGCCAACCTTTTCCTTAGATCTTCTTTATCCACACTGCTGTGAGCATCTGAACGCCGCCCCTTGTGCATTCTCTGTTTGTCAGCTTCTTGATAAAATCCTTGTTTATCACTTGATAGCTTTACTTCTTTTTCATTATTTACACCCTTGTTACGAACTTTGGCAGCATATTTACACTTTTGTGGTGGCAAAATTAAGTAGCTAACCGTATTGCAGCATGACCTCACCTTAGTCAGATGTCTACATCTGGTGCACTTCACAACATGGGCCCTAGTAATTATGCTTGTCATCCTCTCTGAACATGAGTTCATCTAAGAATCACAAAATTTTATAGCAGAACCAATCTTTTATATGAACAACCATAATCGCTCCGCTATTCCCATCTCGTTTTTTATGTTTAAAACTGCAAGCATTTTTCAACCAATGATTAATCTCACAGAAATCCACAACGTTTTCTCCTTTCTGTAAGGCATCATGGTAACATGCAACTGATGTCTGGTCTTGAAAGAAATTTTCAGGTAATGTTGATGACACTTCCAAACCTGCAAGAATACAAATCAATGCACTTAGCAGGCATTATTCAGTTACAATGAGCACAAAAATTTGGGGAATTTAGGAAATTTCGCAGTAACATAACATACAACAAGATTCCAAAAGCTACATATAATCAAAAACATTAGAGAGAGGAATCCACTGAAACAGACCAGTAAATCTTACCCTTATAAGATTCTAAGCTTTTTTGTACATTTCTCAGTTTCTGGTATAACTGTTAATGCTCAATATAACTAACTGTTTAGCAGGCAATACTTAATTCAAAAAAGAAAACAAGGACAGAAATTTAGGAAATGAAACGTATTAACAAAACCACAGACCGAGATTCCAAAAGTCACAAATAGGCAAACATCAGAGAGAGGAATCCAGTGCAACATCACAGTAAGTCTTATCTTGAAGAACAAAGACTTCTGCAGGTTTCAGAGATGTTGGTAAAGAGGATTTGGGAGAACAGTGCATTATAGTCTTCAGTATGATGTTTCAAGTGCATATATATATAGATATATATGCAGATTTTGTTTGCATATATATATATATATGCACTTGAAAGTTGAAACATCATACTGAAGACATATATGTTGGTAAAGAGGATTTGGAAGAACAGTGCATTATAGTCTTCAGTATGATGTTTCAAGTGCATATATATATATATATATATATATATATATATACACGAGAAACCCCTAGAGACTTCACCGCCATTGACGGGTGGTAACCTATATATATATATATATATACACGAGAAACCCCTAGAGACTTCACCGCCATTGACGGGTGGTAACCAAGGTAAACCGTCAACGTAGAGTCTAGACTATAGTACGCCTGACCTGGCAGGGACATAAAGTATTAACATATCAGATATAGCCAGCCCAGGGACTTGACACCAGGACCTTTTATTTCAAATGACAGCACTCAACCACACGAGCTAACCCACCAGACTATATATATAAATAAATTCTTGAATTAAATAGGTCAACTTTATATTCAACTTTATTATTATTAATGTAAATAGATATTGAGCTGTACTGTCCACATGATTGTAAGCGTTTTTTTATTATATACTATTGATATTTTTATTAATAATGCTTAAAAGATTGTTGTATTAAGGAAAACGAATTTAAGAAGTTAAATATTTAAGATAAGTAGGCTTGTACTATTTTATATGAATTATAAATAATGTTAATTCATTGTTGATAATGTTGTTAAAGTTATTGTTGGGTGGCAAGTGCAGGGGGGATTCTCTTTGATCCCAAAGGAACATGAGTAGCAACCTATGATTGGGGATTAGATGTAGCATCAAAAAATGTGGCAGAGGCTTATACTCTTCTGAGAGGACTATTTCTGGCCAAGGAACTTGAGGTCAATTTGTTAATCGTTGTGGGGGATTCTATGATCGTCATCAAGGCGATGCTTGGGAATTCATCACCGGTGRATAGCAAGTTGGCCATAGTAATAACCCAAGCAACCAAGGAGCCAAAAACAATCGGTAAAATCTCGTTCTACCATGTAAAACGAGAGCTCAATAAAGAGGCAGATAAATTAGCCAAAAAGGCCACTGAAATTCCAGCGGGAGAACTTGGAAAAGAAGGGGTCCGAGTAGCATGCAACATCCCCTAATCGTTTGAATGGTTTGGTTGTCACCATGTTAATTAACAACATGGCTTCACATCAAGTGAATAAAGTAAATCATCACCTTTGTTTTGGGACAAGAGCATCGAGGATAGCCACCACCCTGTATCGCACGTGAGCCATTACTCAGCTCCTGGTTATGGAATGTACCAATATGGAAATGTGTAGATACGGTGGGATATTGCAGCGTGGAGGAATTGGAATTGGCGACCAGAACGGACAGCACCCTTGGGCATCAGGATTCCTGGTGAGTAATGCGCCAAGCTTTGGGTGGTCTGTCTGGGATTCAGGTCATTTGAATTTGTTTAGGAGAAGGGTGGTCTTTAAATTCTGATTCTGGTACTGGTTCTGTGGGTCTAGTGGCATTCTGGGTAGATTATCTGTGAATCTCCTGCAGCTCCTCTACTGGGTTCTCATCCTGGGAGCTTTCTTTCTGGGACCAGTCTCCTGTCAAGATTTTAGTGTTGGCTCTGTTTCGGAGAAATTCTTAGAAGAAGTCGGTCAGCCCTGTTTCAGCTGGACTTCACCTTCAGGCTCGCCTCTCCTGAGGCCTTGTGGAGTAGATTGAGGAAATTTTGGTGCAGGTTCTCAGTCAATTTAGTGAACATTCCAAGCTTTGAGAAGAACAGTCTGCGCTGTTCTGGTACTGGTCGATTCAGCCTGGTGTAAGTTATCAATTCTGGTTCATATTTGGCATCTTCAGTCTGGTTTGGTTGGCATTCTGATTCGTTGTTGTGAGTTCAACTATGGAGCACAGGGAAATCCTGGAATTCAAGAAAGTTTTGAAGAGACGTGAAGAGTTTATCCATTTCAACAGAACCTCCCTGTTTTCAGTCACTACCAAGGTACCTGAAAATGAACGCCTTTGTGTCACTCAACATGCATCATTAATGAAATTGTTGGCTGAACAGAAGCAAAGGATGGATATCCTAGAAGCCGAGTGCAATATGTTAAGAAATGTTGTGCTTAATATGCATAAAGATTCCCTATCAACAGCTTTGAACAACAAAGCCTCTGCAAATTCCACTCATGCTGAAGCCCAGGAAGAAGAAACAGGTCACCAGCTCAAGCATATTGAGAAGCAACATTCCCCTCACTCGGATATCGGTCAGGATGAAGCAACCAGTCTTCATGTTTTTATTAAATGAATGTTTTTATAATCATCAGAAGTTAGAAATTTTGTGAAACGGGCTTTCTGAAGGAAATCTGGAATGTATTTGTGATAGTCTGTTGTATGTAATACTATGTAGTAACAGAAACCTATTTTGGAAGGCTCTGAAACTACTGAAGCTGCCCTATGTATACCACTGTAGCATTAGCAACAACCCTTTAATATTAATAAAATTTTACAGTTTTGGTTTTAAAAAAATGTTGTTCAAATTAATGTAATGATTTCAAAAATCATTTAAATGATTAATATCAAGGATAATGATCCTTAAAAAAATTTAAATGTTGTTTCTTATGTTATTGTACCCGTGTTTTGTTAAAAACACTAAAGTGTAATTCATAATATTATTAAGATTACTGTAATGATTTTCAAAAATTGCTTAAGCAATTAACATATTGAGGGAAATGATCGATAAGAAATGTTTAAATTATGTTTTTATTGTTAATGTAATCATTGTAAAGTCATTGGTTACTATTATTGCTTTCAATTCCATCCTCTTGACAAAGTAAATCAATAATAGAAATTCCATGGAAAGCCAAGTTTAAAGCCATCTTCTCTATCAAGGTTAAATAGTTACTTTTAGATTGAAAAGGATTTGCTGAATAGGCTTGATGAGTGGCACTCGATTTCAGCAAGGACTCTAGTTTTGTCAAAGCGGATGGTGTTTGGTCACACCATATCAAAATGTTCTGCTAAAGCGGAGTTGGACACAATAGAATCAACAAATCAGCTTGAGTAGACCATTCTGGTAAGGCACAACACTCCCTTAGCTTTGAAAAAGCTACAGACCTCACCAAAACCCAGCACCAGGCATCGAAACAAGTCAGGGAAGCCTTACAAATTTAAAAGGGACCTATTATCTTTGACAGTCAAACTAGCTTTAAACATAGCTCTTCATGAAAGCCTGATATTGATTTACTCTGTCGAGAGGATGGAATTAAAGACATAATTGCATTAACAATAGAAACAAAATTTAAACAGTTCTTTAAAATCATTTTCCTTCATATGTTAATTCTTTAAACAATTTTTTTAATCATTACAATAATCTTAACAATATTATTAATAACACTCATTTTTTGACGAAATATAAGTACAATTAAATTAGGAACAGCATTTAAACAATACTTAATTATCATTATCCTTGATACATTTTTCATTTAAACAACCTTCGAAATCATTTACAATACTTTTAACAACAATATTAACACTATAACATTATTTATAGCTCATATAGCTTAATACAAGCCACATTATCTTAGATATTGAACTTCTTCGAAGCATTTCCCATAATACAACAATCTTCTAAATATGAATAAAGCATATTATGTATTATACTAATCATAGTAAGCATTTACAATCACTTGAACAATGCAACTCAGTATCTATTTATAAATTATTTATTAAAACGGTGTTGAAAATTAAGCCAAACTCATTAATTCAACAATTTGCTTATATGTATACACTAAAGCTACCAGCATGTTTTCTCAACTCTCTGTTGATGAGGGAAGTAGTTCACCTGAAACGTAACTAAAAAATTATAATGCAGTGTTCTCCCAAAGCCTTTTTTTTCTATGTTGTGTTTTGGGGACTTGGGGACCCTTAGGAAACTTACCCAAATTGCTGAGGACTCCATCGGGACTCGGGGACTTGTTGGCCATCCCCAAGACATTCCAGACAGATTTCAGGGACGTTCCGGACAGATTTCGGGGACGTTCCGGACAGATTTCGGGGATGTTCTGGGCAGATTTCAGGGATTTTCTGGAAAGATTTCGGGGATATTCCGGGTATATATCTTTGGTCTTGACAATCATGGAAATTGATGATTGGACAATAAGATCATTTTTCCCATCATTATTTTTGTACTGCATTGAATCTAAATCTGTCGTAAAAGTTGCAGCTCAAAACATGGGTTTGTATGATGGGTTTCGATTTGGGTTTCTGGTGATTTAATATTGTATTTTTAGCAACAACGTTATAACAAGCAAAGCGTCCATGTCAAAAAAACAGGAAATGCAACATTTCAAAGGGCTGATCCTTGTGGTTACCGCTCTTGTTCTTCTCATTTTTCTGGTCATCTTAGCTTTTACATATTGTACATAGGTTTCCAGGAGTCGTTCAAGTCTAGTGCTTCCACCATCCCAACCTCAAGCATTGTGAAAACAATCAGATAGCAGTGACTTCGATTGGGTACTAAATGTTTGAATAAATTCTGTTGAAATTAGTGCAGCTGCAAGAGCCATTCTCCTGGAGGATGGCATAAGACCCTAGATGTGGACTAGGGCCCCCAGAATACTCCTGGGATTTCTTGGTATGAGACCAAGCAGTGAGAGCCATGGCAAAAGACCCTTGTGAGGGCCCCCAGTAGATGATTGGGGTTCTTGATCTAGGACCAAGCAGTAAAGACCCTAGATGTGTTCTAGGGCCCTTGGATGTGTTCCAGGGAATCCTTGCCCGGTGCTTAGATTGATTCTTGGATGTATTCCTTGGTGGTTGATATAAGTCCCTAGATGTGTCAAGGGCCCCTGGATGTGCTCCAAGGAACCTTTGCTTAATGCATGGGTTGATCCTTGGTCTTGTACCTTGGTGGATAAGACCCTAGATGTGTTCTAGGGCCCCCAGATATGTTCTGAGGCAACCTGGTCTTTGACCAGGTAGATCTTGGTGTAATACCAAGATATGTTGATGTGTGATCCTCTTCCTCTCTCCCAGCATGGTCCATGAGACCTAGGAGAGTCTATGAAGATGGGCATGACCACATTGTGTGATGTACCCCCTTATGCAGTGATGATAAAGTTTATAGGTCACCATGAGACTCACATGGACATGTTTTTCCATTAAGGAACCCCACTTGACTTTATCCTAACCCCTTGATTGGTTTTCCCTCTTGGTTTATGAGATTGGGTTTTCATTTTGTGTGATTGGGGTTTTAATTTTTTGATTGGGGTTTTAATATGTAATTAGAATATTAATTAATATTAATTGACATACTAATTAATATTTATATTAATAATATGTCAATAATTAATTATTATTCTAAAAGCCTAAAACCCTCTCCTCAACTATA
>SNQJ01S0073710.1:48881-73635 GCA_010110895.2 Picea sitchensis
CAGCAGAAAATCATAAAATTCTTACAAAAATTTCCTCAGCAAGTTTCCTCGCTCAGCAAAAAAAAAAACCCAACAAACTCAACCTGCTTCTTCGGCCCTGCTTTTTCAGTCCTACTTTTTTGGCCCAGCTTTTTCGGCCCCACTTTTTCGGCCTAGCTTTTTCGGGCCTAAAAATCAACCCTCTGATGGTTTTTGTATGTGGCATGAGTTCAGCCTCCCTTTGCTACACAGTACCACCCAAGTATGGCCTTTGTCGGCTACCCAAATCTGGCCCAGAACTCGCCCTCTCTACCTCAGCTACTCCCTCTTCTTCTCTTGCCCAAGCACCCTCTTCCTCTTCTCACAAATGAGAATGTGTGTCCCTCTCACCCTCAACCCTTCTATTTATCTCTCTAATTCGTTTTTTCAAGAGACTTCTAAAAGCCTCCAAAAATACACTTTAGTGAATTATTGATTTCTGAAAAGTGACTTTTTCAAAAAATTTAGAAAAAAGTCATTTAAGTGACTTTAATTTTTCCTAAGTTAAAACTTAGGATAAAATAAATAAAGTTGATTTGGGTATTTAATGTGTCCATCAGGATGCCTAGGACACTTAGGCCCATGCTGAGACACCTACCGAGCTACAAAACTAACACTAAGAAGAAAACATCACTATTTTCTTTGATTGTGCCTCGAAAGGCAACCGAGAGGTGGCAAGTACATGGCAAATCATTCTTGGCCCTAAAGGAAATCAAGCAGTGACCTTTGCATGGGGATTAGGTGAGACCACTAATAACCAAGCTAAAGCTTTGGCACTAATAAAAGGGATGACAATTTTGAAGCAAATAGGCATAAAACAGATATCGCTAAGAGGGGAATCCTTCGCAATAATTCGTCATATGGTATATCGATTGTTGCCTCAAGAAACTCAACTAAATAGGATTGTCTTGACTCTTTAGAGCTCAAAGGATAGTTGAAAGTTTTCAATCCGTAGCTTTCTTCCATAATCTACGATCACTTAAATTTCTCAAAAAATAGGATGGCAAACGAGGCATGCTCTTTGCAACCTAGAGCAATGAGAACAAAACAGGGGGGGAGGGGTAATAGCCATCACATGATGTAAACCCTTTCAATGAACCAGTGGCAAGTTTTGTTAGCAAAGGTTAATGCCATATTAATAGCCTGAAACCTCCATGCATACCCATACCTATTGTCGTGAGATGTAATTCATTTCTTCCCTATCACGATGGGACAGCTTGAAGCATGTGGGATTTTGCTCAGAACAACCTTGAGCTCATTTCAACTAGCATACCTTATAGTGTCTTTTCGTTGAGTGTAAAGGATTGAGAGAGATAGCAATTCTTGTGATGTTATGCAGTTCTAGAAGTGGTTCAAAACATTGGGGCTAGAAATTCATGTAGGTTCGAGATAGTGAGGATGGAAAATACTCACGAGCATCCAGATAGATGCGCATCTTGTGAAATTATTGGCATTTGCAAAGGAATTCGAAAGCGCAAAAGGAGTTATGATGAAGCTCAAGAATGGCTCTCTCTATATGTGAGAAAATGGGGGGAGGTTGGAGAAATGATTGGGAAGAAAAAAGATCAAGGGGCATGCAAGTGATCCAAAGAAAAATGATTGGCACAAAGGCACTAAGAGAGAAGCTCAAGAGAAAAAAATATGCAGCTAGAAATTAGTGTGGAAAGCAACCACCAAAGATTAGAGGCAGCTAAGGAGAAAATGAGGATGTTTCAAGACAGAATCTCGAAATTGGAAGAGGAGAAAAGGCCTAGATATGAGGAACTAAGTAATGTCGTCTCCCATGTTCTCTATGTTGGCTCTTTTGGAATGGATCAAATGGCAGCCATGGAAGAAGAGACTGTGCAAGCAAAGAAGCAAACCTAAGTCAACTTTTCATCAAAGGTTGGTAGCAAGAAGAATACCCCAACGGATATGGACCCCATAATTTTTTAAACCTGTGATGTTTTGCAAGATAGTTTTTTTAGTAGGACAATATGTACGACTATATACAAGCCAAGTAGTTAGCTCTAGTTCTAGAACTCTGCAAATAGTGCAAACAGGGAGCAACTTTGTTGAAATTTTGAAAAACTTTGAAACTTTTAAGACAATATTGATATATAAATTTTGTATTAACCCACTAGATTGTTCAACCGTGGCCCTCTTTTAATACAAAAGTACCCATTTCTGTTAAAATAAAATGTTGTCCAAATAAGCACATTGCTGATCAAATCCACTATGTTACAACTTACAATTTTCGTGCAAAATAACTCATGCTCTAACATGGAGCCTATTGGTTGAAAACATGGTTTACAAAGTGATGAAGGGAAATCCAATGTCATAGGATTTAAAAAACAAAATCCATTGGATGAGCATATAACCTTGATGGGCTATGCAAAGTTGAAATGTTTGTAAATGTTTGCATTGGATGTTACTAAAAAGCAAGGTTACACAAACAATGGGTGCGATCGGAATCAGCAGAAGAATTCAATGCGGGTGCAGCACTTGTCCAAAAATTAGGAATCGAGGAATCAAGATTCAAAACCCTAACCCTAATTTTTAAATATATATTTAAAATTTAATTTTTTTCCTAAATCACTACCTTCTACTTCAAAGAATTCTTAGGGTAATAAAAACTCTAAAGAAGTATGTCTTGACTTCCAACTCTGCACATATCATAAGCATGTGTTTCTTAAGCATAAAAGTTTCATTGTACAAAAAGGACAAATAACCAGTATTAAATTAGGAAGTAAAGGCTCTCTTGCATGCTACATGACCATCACAACAAAGCCAACAATAAATGATTTTCCCATACATGTTAGCATATCCATGTGACAAATTGTGCATATATGTTACTTTTCAATTACACCTGATGATGCTCATTGTGAAATCTAATAAGTTTATGTTTGTCCCAATTATTGCTTAAATGCTTTATCCTCTTTGTATTAATAAATTAGTTTTTATTAATGTAGAGACCATATACAACAATTAGCTCTCAATAGATGCATCAGCTAAAACTGTGTAAAACAGTATGAACCTGTGTTAGTATTTTTGTGGGTATCTTGTGGTCTAATATAAGTAAAGAATGACTATTTTTTGTTTTTAGTAATCCCTTGAAGAAAATTACATCTGCAAAGCCGCTCCAAGCAAACAATTAGGAGTGCAATGTTAAGAGTATGTGACTTTAATGTTACAGATTTGCTGAAATTATTGCCACAATTCTTTCGCCAAAAATGGATCCAATTTTACCGGAAACATATCCGATCCCAAAAACAGAAAGAATCGAAGGATCCGATACAAATCTGAGATTCGTCAATTCCAAGAAGATTCTGGTGCAGGTGCAGGTGCTCTAAGGCAAATCTGATAACTATGCTAAAAGGTTAGATATTTGGCTTAAAAAAATTGTATGCCACAACAATTTGCTTACATACATATAAACCAAGAAACTTACATTGATGCACATGAACATATATTCTTTTTGTTAAGTTCTCAACATTTAATGTATTTTTTATTCGGCCAAGTCATTCACTAAGTCCGAATCAAGTCCAAGCCAAGTCATAATTTTTCCTACACCAATTCCATGTGGATAATTTTGATAAAGAGTCAATACACAATACCAATGAAAGGTTGTCGTGCTACAAACAGTAGCACCACAACAAGACATTATTCATCCCATAATATTACCCAAATAAGGGTATTACTCCTCAAATCCACTATCATAATTTTCGTCCTACCTTCCTAAAATGCTCAAAAATTATCTAGAAACCCAACCAATGTGCCTTACCTAGGTTTCTCTTCAAAATGTTATAATTTTGCAAGATGCGAAATTGAATGTTAGTAGTCATTGTCAAAAGTACAACATGCTGCTATAGGAGGTGGCTTTCTCTTCTATCATTAATAAGTTAAAATATGTATTAATTTATATATCATATATAGATATGTCCATCGAGTTGTAGACAAGTGGATTAGACTGGGGCATCACCATTCAAAAGACCCAAGTTCAAACTTTGGCGAGCTTAGTGCCCCTAGCAATGCCTAAGTTTGACAAGATTATCACATTGATGCGACCTCTATGTTAATAGAGACAAAGTTCATAGATCCTCATGAATAAAAAAGCACTTCTCCTAGGCCAAAAATAATCATGCAACAATATAAATTTACACACACGCATATATAAACTTATTAGCTCTAAAAACCTTAACAATTGACACAGAAACAAAAGTATCACCAACCTATGCACCCTACATGTGTAGTTGTGGCACTTGCACCCCCTAAGAACCCAATTGATTGTGTTCTACTATCTAAAGAGTAGCACCTCCTTACCTTAGTGAAGCTTCTTTCTTTCTTATCAAAGTGTTCATTAATTATCTTATTAGATACAATCACAGTTGCAAGTGAATTTATTAGTTTTTTTAAATCTATAATATAACTTGGGCTCTAACACAAATCTTATTGGTTGGAAATGGGGTCTACAAAGTGATGAAGGAAAATTTGATCTCAGGATTTAAAAAGCAAAAGCCAATGGATGAGCATAACCTGGATGGCCTATGCAACATATATAACTATTTTGGAAATGTTTGTATCGAAAATTACTAAATAGCTAGATTCTTGGCTTCAACTAATTGCATGTTAATGCCAATTTGCTTACAATCATAAAGGTATTTGTATGGAGGTATCACCAGATGCTAAAAGTTTTATTGGTTGAGTAAATACTAAGCTTTGATGCCAACTAAAGATGACCTTTATTAAGGACCAAGCAACTACCCTAAAGAGTTGGCCAAGACCATCTTAGGTTGACCAACACCTTAGTTAAGCTCAAAACCTTTTGCTTCTAACAAGAGAAAAACCTCGCTGACTTTTAGGACCAACCTTTGTGTTGAGATAAGTGCACAACAAAAAATAAGATCTTCTAATTACAATAAAGGTGGTAGGACTTTCTCCATAGAATGTACAAATGATTAACCATAGAAAACAAGATTCTTCCATATAAATTCACACTAAGTAAAAAGAAATCATACCAAAGCATTCACTTAATACTTAAAATACATAGGGGCGGCAGGTGTCGAGGGGGGGTTGTTTTCGACTCCGAAGGAAATAAGAATATTGAATATTCATGGGGGCTAGGCAAAGCTACAAACAACCAAGCAGAAATTTTAGCAGTGTATATGGGACTGAATCTCATTCCAGCAAACAATCAAAAAGGTTCATCCCAGTCTTATGCGGATATATCATAAAATTAGAACCATGGAGAGCAAAAATTCCACTCAGTCAGTTATCATCATGTTTTAAGAAACCAAAATAGACAAGCGGATTCCTTGGCTAAGGAAGCAAAGGAATTCACTCAAAGAACCCTTAGAATTAATGAGAGCCATTCACAGCAATACTTACCATAAGATGCCAATGATCTTATGTAGATAATGCAGTACCGTCAAGATCATAATGCGGATTAGAGCATTTAATAAAAATTTAAAAGGAGAGGGTCGAGATGTGACCCCGGTCTGCATCAAACTGAACGAAGCAAGCGTCACTCAGAGTTACGGTATCCAAAGGAACCTCCTTGTACCGACGACACGAGGCATCCCTCTCCCTTCACACGTGCAACTTCAAGTTCGCTTGTTGCTAATTACATCCATCTCATGCGGTTTGATGCAACCATGTGGGAAATTGCCTATAGCTAAGGTCCCTCTACAATTATTCATCCCCCTCGACATGGTGAGAGTCGGCATACACATGGGATCTGCAATTCCATGGATGGCCTCGACACCGAGAACGTTAATCACCTCATCCTTTCATAATTTGGAAATGTCCATTCTCTGTTGGGATTCAATGTTAAGCTCAGCTACGAGAGGAGCTTGCGAGGCAATTCAAATATGGAAAATCCAGTGTCTCGAGCGTCGCAACAAACACTTGGCTTCCTTTTGGACTTGGTTTTGGCATCGTTCGCATCCTAAATACTGAGCTCTCATAATGTGGAGGAGAAGCAACACCCCTTGCGACTGCACTGAATGCAAAATGGAGCGTCTTCAAGAGCAATTCAATCAACAGCAATCAGAACTGGCAACATTACGAAGTTCACATGGCCAATTAGCTCAACAACTGCAAGAACAAGAGGTTAAGAAAAATGAAGAAATGGTTGTGTTCCTTCGCACGGTGAATTGTCAAGCAGTCAAGATCCGATCTTTGCACGGTCAAGTTCAACAACATCCCTCTGATGTTCAGGCAATGCAGCGTCCCCAACCCACATAAGGTTTTGTTGCATCTTGTGGGGTAATTCAGCCCCCTTAGACTCAAAATGCACACAAAGCTATGGGAGCTACTCTCCTTGAGGTGGACACTGATCTCAAAATCAATTAAGTTAAGTTGATGCAGTGCAAAATATCATTTTTGTTATTTTCTTATGTAGCAGTCTATCCCTGGCAAATTTGTAGTAGTTTTGGGATGTATTTGGGAAGCTTTACGAGCAGTTGGGATATGTGTAAATCTGTAATTCTGCTCCAGGCCTATGGCCATCATGAACTACTGTATAACAAGGCTGTTTTTGCCACGGCACAGCCCCTTTTTTAATAAAAATACATAACTGTTTCTGTCAAAAGAAATACTTAAAATACATAGCAATGATGATATAACGAAATCATGCCTCTAATGTCACAAGTGCTTATTATGTACCCAAAACCTTTTAGAAGGGTGAGAAGGTTTATATTAATGTGGTACAAAATCCCATCGCAGGGATATGAGTAATGAATCGCATCAACTTCCGGACTTGCACCCCAAATCTAGCTTTCAGATTGGCAAAGGATATGTGAAATGAAATCATATCAACTCGAGGACCTGCTCCCTAAAGCCAACATCCAGATTAGCAAAACCTTTGGTGTGGGTGATGCTTTGGAGAAGCAGCATGAGAAATCAGATGGGAAAAACCTTTGGTGTGGGTAAGGCTTTGGAGAAGCAGCATGAGAAATATAGGAAGCGGTTAAGTTGAACATTTTCTAGCCCTGAATGCAAGAAGAATTGCATCAAATTTAACTTTTTAGGCGATATGATCTTATCTATGTAGAAGTACAAAATTTTTATGAAATTCAAATGCAAAAAATGTAGACATCGTGTCACATGTTCATAATCTGGCAGAAACAGAAAAAAAATGCCTTCGGCTTAACTGTGTTGCCCTGCTCGACACTCCTCGACATTGATTGGCTTTGAATACCTAAAAAGAAACGGAAACCATAACACCAAAAACAGGGGCCCGCTGGTGTATTTTGAATGCATGACGCTAAAAATGACGGCTAATATTAGAGAAACAGGGTGCGGGTGTAGTGTTTGTTGCTTTATATGTAATGTGATGATCGTAGCAATCATAACGGATCAATAAGCGATACAATTTCCAAGATTTCCCGATTTCCACGTGCTGCGTATTCCACTACTTCCACCGTATAAATCGCAAATTGACCACATCACCATGGCACACGTAATCAATGGACCTTTTTTTTCATTTAAATGCTGGGGTCTCAATACATAAATAAAGATAGTCCCAAATTTTATTATTCAATTTTTTTTATTTTTTCACGAATTAGATAAATAATTAATAAATAAAGACAGTCCCAAATTTGATTATTCAAGCTTTCCCATTTGAAATCGTTCTGAATTCCAACTTGGCAATTATGGTTAATGCCAACGATGGAGTTTTGGTATGGTAGCCAAAATGGCATCCAAGTCCCGACAATATAACTGCGACCGGATCTAAGCTTTAGGTTTTGATCCAGCTAAAGGTCCAATATGATCCAAGTTATTTTGCCCTTATAAGGACGCATGCCAACAAGGGCGTCACTAGTTTTCCTTGCAAAGATGCTTGCTGCTCGTGAGTATCGTTAGGATCCATCGTGGTCGAGATCTTTCAGTTGAGTAGCTCTGCGAAGCAAGTTCCGTAAAAGTGCAAGCTAAAGATAGCATTTAATTAATTACGGCAAAAGGTTGATGTTGTTCCCATGAATTTGACGCTCAGAGATTCTGAGATGACTATCTGTCCTAACTAAAATAAAAACCTACTTCAACGTCTGAGACTATCGACTTTAAGTTTAATCTCGAGTTCAATTTTTGGCCCTCGACTATAAATTTCACCCGCATGGGTGAACAATATAGTGAGTTCATTATTCTCGCGCCCAAACGAGAAATTCAAAACCCTCGCCGGCACGCAGAGCCAGGAAACCAGTGTTTTCAGAAAGATTCAACCTTTAGAGCAGTAACTCATCCTAAACCTATGAAATCACAATTTTGAAAGTAAAATCCCACTCCAAATTTGCGATTTAGGCCAAGAAAATAAATTCGGAGCTTGCAATTTTGCGAAGAAAAAACGGAGAGATCAAATTTAAATTTTAAATGGGAAAGAAAGTAGAGTTAACGAGGATACCGCTGTTACTTACAAATTGAGCATGGCTGAATGAAGGGAAATACTGTTGGTGATCAAGATGCGGCCACTCAAAACCCTAGTGCTCCTGCTGTAAACAACAAAACCCTCGTGGACTGTGTATTTGCCTGGATCCTTTGAGTCGAGCGTTGGATAAATTGTGAATGCTCCGTAAATTGTGTTTCACCGCATTTTGGGCTTCGATTTTATTTTGTGTGGCCCCAATTTAACAGGGCGGGAGTTCGAATTCAGTCCCCTCCCGTCGCACGTGTCACGAAACTCAGGTTTTCACTACTGTCCGCAAGCCTGATTTCTTTTATTTTGAGTTTTAATAATGCTCAATACCTTGGCGGACGGAACGTATTTTCACATTAAAAACCTTTTTTTTTAATTTTTTTTAATGAAGACAACATTATGTTGGAGATCATGGCAACCAATGATATTCATTCATTACATTACAATACAAGGAAGCTTTAATTAGTGATATTACTCCACATCGTGACTCGGTAAGAAAGCCTCTAATTTGGCTCCTAATGTTATTATAATTAGTAAAATTGCCATATTTAGTTTTGATCGAATAGTTTTCACTTTTAATATATTCATAAATTTAACTTAGTTATCACTCTTATTATTACATAAATTTAGGATTTAATGTATGTGAAATTTTTTATAATGTTTTTAGGTTTAAATTGGAGTAAGGTTTATCATTTTTTTTGTTATTGGAATTTATTTTCTCGGGTGGTTATTGAGTTTATTAAGTTATTTTAGGTCGCATTGTATTGGTGGATCAGTATCTTCATTTCAATTCATCACTAGATTATAATCAATTTTATACCAAATTGGTGTATGAGACCCCTACCCTTACATGTTCTTAACCATTAGGCTCACTTTATATATATATATATATATATATATTCTTACTCGTAAAACTAAAGAAAATGTTATGATTCCCCTTACATAATGGAATTTTTACCTTAAAAGTATTTACAAATCATGTAATGCACTAAACAAAATTCCAAAAGATTCTACAGAAGATGATGTTTTTTCTATAGAAGACATAAAGTTTGGGGTTAAGCAACTTGCAAACGGGATAAGGACATCGAGGGCTACCAAGCTAAAATATTAAAAATTGGAGGGTCTATTATGATCCCTCACATACACAAGTTCTTTAATTTAGCAGTCAAGTAGGGCTTCCTTAAACCTTGGACTCAAAGCCTCATTGTACTTATTTTTAAAAGTGGGGATAAAAGCATTCCCTCTAATTATAAGACCATTATGATTAGCCCCATTTTATCCAAGCTATATGGAAGTATTTTGGAGAAGAATATAAGCATATGGATGGAAATCCACGAAAAAAATTAGCTAAAGGTCAGGCTAGTTTTAGAGGTTATCATTAAACTATGGACCACCTTATCACACTTGGGATCATTACAAAGGACTATCACAATAATAAAACCAAACTCCTTTGTTGTTTCGTTGACTTTAGGAAAGCTTTTTGACACTGTGCCTAGGACCAACCTTTGGAATGGGTTAGAAGAGTTAAAATTTCCCTCTGTGTTGGGAGTCGTTACGATTGTATGAGAACGTTATTTCCAAGTTTAGAAGCATTAAGGGTTGGTCATAAGAAATTAACTGCAATATAGGAGTCAAGCAAGGTTGTCCCCTTTCCCCTACCTTTTTTGGCATTTGCATTGACACGTTAAAAGATTGTTTGGAAGTCGCAAGTTGTGTTGGCCCGACTCTTGCTAGTATAGTAATCATCCTTCTTCTCTATGTTGATGATATTGTTATTATGACAAGGAATCCTTGTGACCTCGGTAAGCAACTTAGAATCCTCAAGGACTCATGCTCTAGTATAGGTATGATTGCGAACACTAACAAAATGAAGGTTGTATCATTAAATCCAACAAGATCACCTATGATAATTTTGTATAAGACAATAATATCTTGGAGGAAGTGTCTTCATACAAGTATCTTAGAATTGATATCCATCACAAGCTCAATTGGAACTATAGCATTAAGAAAAGGATAAATGGAGGGTGGAAAGCTTATTGTGGGCTTGAAAATAATTGTAAATTAGCAAACCTTTGGCTATGGGATAAGAAAAAGCTCATCTTTGAGACTCTTGTCACTCATGTTATCTTATATGGATGTGAAGTTTGGGGATGTGGTATCTCTCAAGAATCTTGGAGAAAGATAGAGCATTTCCACAAGAATTTTACAACTTATAATCTCAAAATTAAGGGAAATACACCATATCATATCGTCCTCGTCGAAGCAAGTCTTTCCCCCATTGAGAGCACAACTATGATTAGGTACTTAATGTACAAGAACAAGATAAACAACATGGATAACAAGAGGCTCCCCAAAATTGCTTCAGACTTTAACCAAAATCACCAATGACTTAAGCGAGGATGGCATAATGATGTCAAGTCTTGGCTAAATCATTGGGGAATAAAATAAGAAGTTATTCTGCATAATATCGATGATATTAAAAATATTGTATAAGCGAAATTTAAGGAGAATCTATGGTGCAATAAAGAAATAGAGGATAAAAGAAAATTAATGTATTATAAGGAGGTGGTTAACCCTAACCTTGAAGATCAAAAGTATCTCTCTCTCTCTTGACTAGCATAAAGAAGAGAATCAATATTGCTAAAACAATAACTAATTCTCACGAGATGCATAGTGAAATTGGGCATTGGACAATCCCCAAAACACTATGGAAAGAAAGAATATGTCACCTTTGTGACACCGAGACAGTTGAAGATGAAAAATATTTTCTTCTAGAATGCCATGCGTATACCCAAATTAGATCCCAATTTCCAAATATTTGTCACAATACTGACATTCACGACCTTCTAAGTCATCAAACTTTAGTGATATTGGGACACTTCTCTTAATGCTTTTAAAGCATCGAAACAACATTTTAAAGAAATCCAAGTAATCTCTTGCTTTTCTTATGATCTGATAGACCAATTATGGTATGAGTGGACGTTAACCATCATCATCATATTATATATATATATATAATAGGTTACAAAGTTAAAGCTTTAAAATAGAAAAGGGGATATTAAACCATGGGTTCATGAGAAGATTAAAAGAAAAAAATAAGTTGAGGAATTTTAAAAAGAGGTTGGGGTTATTAAGGATTTTTTTTTATTTTGAAGGTTAATATAATAATGAGAGTTTAGTTCGAAGGATTCTTTATGCATAAAGTTTTGGGGTTGATCCCTCCCTCGAGTTAGCTTTCTATGTTGAGTGCTTCACTCAAGGTTCTCATTTGGTAAAGTGTTTTGATCAATGTTGACGAGTTTACACTACGTATCATCCCTGAAATGTAAGGAAGTGCTTTAGAGTTTCTATATAAGATTTTCCCTTGAAAAATAATAATAAGAACCTAAGTTTCAATTTCAATGTCTTTTTTAATAAAAAAAAGTGATATAATGTTATAACTAACGAAAACACTTATACATACAAGTCAATTAAGTAGGTGGCATGTCTATGTCATTACCACATAATTATATATTATTAGATGGAAATTATATGCTAGTATAATTTAACACTCTTTTTTCCTTTAGAAAAGTACTCACATGTTGTCACATCTTAAAGGATGTATTTCTCACTTTAGCATTGCCTTGATAATTTTAATTAGTAATTTTCATTTTGTATGGCGTCATTGAGTAGGAAGGGTTATCTTCGACCCATGTATGGGGTTGAAAAGCAAAAGGGATCATTTTCAACCCTAAAGAATATCAAAATCTAAGCTTTTTGAAGGTGTAGTCCATGTCACTAACAACGAGGAGAAGGTTTTTGTGGATTCTCGAGATGTAAGGCTCCTACGATACCTCATTGGGGCAATGGTTTCAATTATTTGGGATTCCATAATCGCATTTCGATCCCTCTATAGTACAAGGACCCCTTCTTCCCTTCCTCGCATTCCTTATATCGCATCTTCCATAGGATATCCCTTCTTTACAAGCAATTCAACAAAGTAACCTTTTACCATGTGAAGCAAAAGATCAACCATCTCATGGATTGGTTGGCTGGCCTAGGGGAAAGATAAGTACATGGCCATTTGTATCTCGTCAATCAAATATGAGAGCTCCTTATCACATTCCCTCATATGACATTAGTAAGAAGGACACCTGTTATTCTACAAATTTATTCCTAATAAGGCCCTCTAAGGAGCACATCTCAAACTCATTTCTTAAATCCCATGGTAGATATTCTCATAAAAGGAGCATCACATGGGGAATAGTTGAGTGAATTAGCACGACCCTCCCATGTTTGAAGTCTCCTTGTCCCATGGGTAACACACTGGGAATTCAATGAAGGAGGTTGTCCACATGCGCAAGAACCCTCTTAAGGTGGCACTCACCTGAATCTATGTGATAAGCCACAACTCACTTGTTCATGCATGTCATTAATAGTTCATCCCTCCCCATGGATCTCCAATGGGTTTTTACCACCAATCTCTCATGCTTTACCTTCACATTAGTCTTGTTAGTCATATGCCTTGTATTAGCCTTGAATCTCTCCCCTCAATATGTCATTCCATTCCTTGTCAAACCTTCCAACATTGCTCCTTTTTTTTCTCCTTGTCTTGGCGACAATGCCCTTTGTATGCTTCGAAAAAGAAATCCATGGGTAGGTGTCTATGTGTCCCGATCTCCTTAGGCGACATGAGAGTTATGCACCAATGCATTACAAACTTTTGATTGGACATGGCCTCCTCACACCAACCTAGCTTCCACAAACAACAAGGTTGATGTCTAGAAAAGGAAGATGGATGCTACCTTCGTCGAAGTTGATGAAGGCAAAGATTGTCTATGAGTGGAACCTATCAAACATATCATGGCCTTGGGAGATTGAAAAAGGAATTATAATGTGATATCACCATTCTCTGACATTAATTGGATGGGTTGGACATTTCCCTTGTTTCCATTCTTGACCACATTGCAATCATCGCCTACCATGTGAACACTCCTCCTCATGCCCTAATTACAATTAACTCCTCCAACCACTAAAGCATGGACACCACTTAGGAGGACCCTAAAGCAACTAACTAAGTCAAAATGATAGCTCTGTCATAATGAAGTTTGAATCTTCTTTAGTGTTTATATTTTTGTTTGTTTATTTCTTAAAGGACAACGTGTTCAAGCATATACATGTAAGTGTTTGGGCATATTGTTTTTGTTAATTTTGGACCTATTTCACTTTGAATCCTTCATGGATCAAAAGCTAAAGTTAAAGCGATGCAATATAACTAATTGTATGGGTAAATCCATGACCAACTTTTGTCCATAATGCAAATCTCCATTACTCATTAAAAAAAACTTTTATATATTATTTTAGAATGTTAGGTTAGTTTTAGTTTCTTCACTTTTTAGTGTTCAACGAGACAAATTCCTATTTTTTCACAAGGTTGTGATGCCTCCCTACCGTTCACCTTCATGAGAAATGTTGTTATCTTGGATATCAAAATTTGGTTTTCTCTATTGTCATCGCTAGCCACTCATTGCATTGACCCTTTTTATGCTTTGAGATGAGTAAATTAGGCTTACTCAAACACTTCACGTGTGGTACTTTAGACAAAGTAGCTTTGTTTTCAACAAGGTTTTATGAAAGCTTACTCTTTTGTTTGTCCAAGTTTGTTCTTACGACCTTAATCTCCTATATAAATGGCAAATTCCACATCACATCACCTTGAGAAAACCCCAATACATGCTATATTGTTGGATCCTACAATGGAAGTCCCTTGAGTGACCATCTCTCCTTTCGTTTAACAAAACTTTCTTGATATTGGTCAAATGCCATCTAAACATCATGCTAGCAACAATTCCAGTTTAGGATTTGAAAAATTTGAACATTTGCTCCTATCTATAACTCGACAACCAAGGTAGATGCATTTTTTTTTTCATGAAATCTCAACAACTTGTTGTTGATAATTTAAATGCTAAAAATACTTTTATCTCATAACTCCTCCAAAATCAATAATTCGTGTTCCAATTACAACAAATCCACTTTTTTCATACACTTACAAAATAAAAATTGACAAATCCTTCTAATATGTAAATCCACTTTTTCCATCTACTAAAATGAAAAATGTGAAAAAACTCATTTACATCTCACATTCCAACATTCCACTTTTATGTTAAAAAATAGCTTCAATTTCCTCATATATCCACAAGTTCTATCTTTGAAAAACCCATATAACAACATGGAGAAGGAAGTGAGCCTTGAATGTTGGGGAAGCTCTTAACTAATCCATAACCTACAGGATGCATAGAATGTTCAACTTCTAGGGTTTTCCAACATTTTGGAAGGGTTACCTTTTAAGATTATTTATTCCACGACAACCTCTGAAGACATGGTCCTTTGTCGTATTTTATGTGTTTATGAATATGCATGTTTATGGTTCATGAAGATACTCTATCTACTCTTAATGTTTACGGATGGACACACCTTGTCAGTGTATGCAAATTTTTTACATAATCAATTACTTTTTAATTAATTTGAGAAGTATGGATTATTTCCAAAGACAACACACGTCTCATGAAGACTTCTATTTTCACTTAGTGGCATGTCATTATGAGGTTGTACTTTATTATATATATAAAAACTTTATTTCTATATGATTGTTTTTTAAGAGTGATTGGTAGATATTTGTATGAAGTAAAAGGTTGCAGCAAGTGCATGCAACGTAGATAGATAAGAAAATTTATTGACAAACTCATAGTTTAAAAAAGTACAGAGATCTGGTTTATAAGATGGTTAGTAAATACAATTTTTAATATAAAATTCCAAAAAAAGTATTTGATTGTGTAGATTTTGTAGCAAGTACTTACTATCCTAGTAATTTTTTAAAATATGGAATTTAACCAAGTATAAATTTGATGATGGCGTCCTTTGTTGTTTTAATGTTTCAATAGGATGACCATCTACTTGATCGAATCCTAAGGAGTTTTTGAACTTCTCTCTTTGGGTTGGGATATTCATGACTTCAATATTGGATCAGTGGGATAGACACATGGGCCTTTGTTGGGTATTGTACCAGATCAACATTCATTTCATCATAGATACTCTCAATGAGTCTTGTTGACCTCAATTGGTTGTGTTGGTTGAATAATCGTGAAATTTATTTGAGGTTGTTGTGGGGAGTTGGTTTCTTATTGGGTTGGATTAGGGGGAAGGGGCCTAGCAATAACAGATGATTGATTACTCTTTCCCTTAATTTATTTCATCTATTCCTTGAACACATTGTATGTTGTAATGTTATTCATAGTGTCCATTAAATCACCTGGCCTTTCTTGTTCCTACACGCTATTTTTCATTGGGATTGATTTCAACTTCATAAATATTGTCATCATCCTCTTCTTTGGAATCAATAAGACCTAGACAAGTTGCATCTTTTTCCCATTCAATATTCTATACCTCACATTTTAAGATAATTTCTTCATCATCAACATTATTTTCTTCACCCATTGTTAAACAATGTTCAACAAGGATGCATCCCCCGGGGTGGGGGGGGTGTACCCCACATTTCCCACACTCTCATGATGGGGGAAACTTGGGGGGAAATTTCCCCAATGATATTATGATTGGTAATAATGTTTATGAATTGTAATCATGTTTTGTAGGCTGGTGAGCTAGGTATTGATAAGATGGTGGGATTATGTGTTTATTAGGCCGGAGAGCCTAAGTGTTAAGGCTAGGAGCCTGATTTTTGTATATGTAATTATGCAGATCCTTAATATAATATATAAACATCGTTGCGTGCAGACCGACCACAAAGAGTTCGCAAGGGAGAGGCACGAATCTCTCTAGTGGATCACGAACAGAAGGCCACGAGCTTGATGCCGAAGAGCATCTAAGAAACCTCGCCGAGGCCACAAACGAGTGAGAAAGATCCGAGTTGCAGAAAACAGGACCTGAACAGAAACTGAAATAGAGAGAGAACCCTCGAGAAGAGTGAGAGTTCCCTGGTGATATCATGGCTTGGCACGAGGGTGGCCAGAGTGCTAATATTGAATGCCTTTGAGCCTATGGTCGGGTGGAAGGATGAACACCCACAGTCAGTTGGTTGGCAACAACCTGTAATAGATAAGTGATTTCTTACTGTGTAATTTAGCTGTAAATTTCGCTGGTTAGCTGGTGAAAGTGCGGCCTTTCACCAGCTAACTGGTCGCAAAAATACATTGTGCGCTGGTGAAAGCCCTGCCTGCGCCCAAAATAAGTTTTCACCTTCAAAACTGTTATTTTATCAAAAACTCAATGTGTCTCTGATTTCTCCCCTTGCATGTTTACAACAACCTGAGCAAGTACAAATGAGGTGCCGTAAAAGCCCAGCTAGGGGTTTTTGGACATTATGAATCCATTGGCACTGTTTTCACAGCCATTTGAAGACTTCTTGATCTCTTTCACTTGCACATTTAAATCAAGAATTTGAATTTGGTGTATAGACTGATTCATGGGCTTCCCATAAGTAGAATTCATCGAGAGTAACTAGTCCAAGAGTAAAGGTTGCTACCAATTAGAAGAATTTGCAGCAATAGTATGAAGAGCCACACATTCATCTTCCATTGCCTTAATGTGCCATCTTTGTTGCACCATAATCCCCATTACTACCCCCAATTGAGTTTAAACATTGGCATCCTTCACTTGAGCTTTCCTAGCCATATTCTAAATGTAGTGATTGTTGTCCTCAAATAATCCATCACACCTCCTTAACACCTTGCAGATCTCCTGAATATTGTGAGTATCCATAGGTTGACAACAAGGACGTAAACAACGTCAAATCCTGTTAGCGTGATTGGATTTTGAGGGTTTATTTATCTAAGGCAGCCAAGGTTCGAAACTCGCGGTAGTTGGGAGGAGACACCCAAAATAAATCCACTAGTGTTAAGGGTTGGTGTGGCCCAGGCCGAGTGTGATCCCCAAGTGATTATGACGTCTTAGATGCTCCTGGGTTGCGGTTTCTTAGACCTCATGCTAGTCCTGCAGGTAATGGAGACACTAGCAAACAAAAAAAGCAAAGACGCAAACAACCAAACTAAAGAGAAAGACACCAATGTATCTTGAAGAAACAATCACAAAGCGGATGTGAAGAGCATGAAATAAAAAAGCACAACCTTCGCCGCTAAGAAGAGAGACTATACCAAAAGAAGCCACCAATAACATTAATTAACATCTTGCATACTCCCGAGAAATGAGACAAGAGTTGCCCTGATTACCAGGAAGGGCCTAAGGTCTAAAAAGGCAAAACCATAAAAAGAGCAACCATAACTACAAATCGAGACCTCCAAAGCAATGTCCAACACATCAAATCTCCAAAATGCAAAGAAGAAAGGGGTAAAAGTGGCTACTTACCAAGAGAATCCGCCAAAATTACCCTAGACTCCAAGAGCCCAAATGCTTGGTGGTAAACCATGATCTAGAGCCACCAACAAAAATGATCGAACCAATGCACAAAAGGATCCATCGAATGAGGCTTATTCCCACCTTGAATCTATAGGATTTGAAGTGGTGTTTCATAATTAAGAATGAAGTGTGGATGAGTCATGAAACATGGGAGTGATTGAATCACATAAAGAATGAAGCTAAGAGATTCGTCATCCTCAATCTGAGTTAAGTGCCCCTTTGTTAAATGCTCGTGTAGGTTGACATAAATCATTCAGGGATAGGTTGTTGATAACTATTACACCCTCTTTTCCTTAGGTTGCTTTATTTGCATATCGATCAACCTGTGTGTTATTTTCCCAAAGAACATGATAGTAGGTAACTTTGGGAATGGATTACAAAGCTTGTATGGTTGTGTCAAATATCGATTTTAATTTCACGTCCAAGGGATCTGTGTAATGTCCCCTTCCACTTGATCACGATGGGATGATGACTTAGGAGCCTATATGACTCTTGTAGGCTATAGTCAATGAAGAAAAGGGGAGTCAGGAGGGTTATTTGTTGTCACTTAGCGATGAGATGTTATATTTCTAAAGTGACATTTATTAAAAGGGTAATAAAATAACTTTTAGATTAATAATTACTTAAACATTAGTAAAAGTGACTTTTAATCTTTAAGTGAAAAGTAAAAGGGGAATAAGGGTCATGTTGGATTAAGTCAAAGAGTAAAGATTTAGAAGAGTCATCAAAGGATTATAAAAGAAGCGGCAGCACTTCACTTTCCTCATTATGTTTTGATTGTTCTCTTGTTTGGAGTGCTCTTGTGAGCCAAGGTTTTTGTTGGGTTTTGGCATAAACCCTTCCATTGTGGTTTAGTTTCGGTGGTGCAATACTCACCCTAGCTGGACAAGAAGGAGGATCCATATGGGATCTTCATTGAAGCTTCATCTTGTTGTTTGACTTCAGTTTAGGGGTGTAGTGACTTGCTTAGGAGGCTCGTGGGGATTTCTTGAGGTGGAGAGATTCATCTATTGTAGGGTCATGTGGGCTTGGAGGAGCCGCGAGGGCTTTGTGAGGGATCAATAACCTTTGGATGGTTGTTGGGGGCATCTTGAGAGGCCAATCTACCATTTTTGCAGAGTCGTGAGGGTTTTGAGGAGTCATGAGGGTTTATGTAGAGTCACGAGGGTTTGGAGAGAGGGTTGTGAGCCCTATTCTTGGCCTTCGGAGGCTCAATCTGCCTTTGAGGGGATCTATATTGATTGGAGAAGGCATCGAGAGGCTTGGAGAGCCTTTGGAGAAGTACGACATCATCTTTGAGGCTAGGCATTAGCCATTCTATAGTTTAGGAGGAGGACACATCATCTACTAGAGGAGGTCGTGGCATTATTCCAGGTTTTGGCTTACATATTGTTGTGTTTTCATTGATGTATTGTAGTTGCCATTGCAACCATTAGAGACTTGTTATTGTGTGTTCACGGTTTCATTCATAATAAAAATGCCCATGTTTTCTCTTCTATCTCATGTGTACTTGGATTGTATGCAATGTGTTTGACGAAAGTCTATTTGTAGAATGTATGCAAATTGTTTGTAGAAAACTGTCAACCGAATTATAACACATAAACATATGTAATGCAAATTGTTTAAAAAAAGCACCCAACCATAAAGAACATAATTACACAGAAGATCATAATATCCCAATCTAGCACACTTGGGGATATTACAATTTGTGCCTGGGACCATGTGCCTTATGGTGTTTTTTTTAGTCCCCTAATATAGTTAAAGTTTGGATGCAAAGACTGGATGCTAAAATCAAGCCTTGCAAGAGGGCACAAACTTTAGCTTAGTTGTTTGAAGAGATACACAAGCTCCATGCATAGGTAAAGACAATTGTCCCTCCATGGTTTAGTAATAACCCCTCCCGCAATTGCAACCCATATTTCGATATCATTATTATGTGGATAGATTCTTTTAAATTAATTACACACAACAAATAAAAAACAATATTTAAGTTATGGAGTGATTTATATAATGTTTTTATGATTATTAAAAAAAAAGAGTAAGAATAAATTAAACTTACAATTTTATTTTTTTTCTAAGTCACATTATTTAATATTTTTTTACGATATTCTTTTCTGAATCACACTATTTAATATATTTTTTTTAAATATTCTTTTCGGATTCAGAAAGATGAAGCTATTTTCCCAACTTACCCCTTTATAAGGAAAAGTAGGATTTTGAGCAATGCAATATCTTATTATTCCTCTAATTACCCTTAAGATCAACAAAAATATAGCTTCAAAGATCATAGAAGTCAAGGGGCACAATATCCCACTCCTTCGACCATTTTTGTTGTTGTTACTTCATGTAAGCTTTCTAGGCACATGAGACACGAGTATCAGTCCCCACGAGTATGGAAAAGGGGCAATCATCAATGTATAAAAATTGTATGAGCTTTATACATTTTTTAACACCTTTATAGGAAAATGTCATGCATAATATATTAGTGGTTGCTTTTTACAACAATGCAGATGATTTATGGAAGGAGGAATCTATGTTTCAAAGTAAGGAAGAGGAAGGAAGTTTACAAGGATTTGTCATGAGGTTTTTTATGTGAACAACAATATCAAGTAATTAAGAATTTTTATTTTGTTTGTGTTTTATGGTATATATATTTTTAAAGAGTATATAATATTTTTTGTTGCAGTGTGTAAATAGGAAAATAACAATATTAAATACAAAATATATTTTCTTTTGTAGTAATTACTTCGATTAAAAATTGTAAATTATAAATTCTTCTTGTTATAACAATTATAACAATCATTTAAGATAGTGAATTTTTCTTATTGGATGAGAATGGTTGTCTTTCATAGGATGTTTTGTGATGAATATTTTTAACAAGTGTGATTATGTTTAGTTTTAGTAATCTTGTTTAACCATGATGGCCACGAATTCTTTATGTAAGATAATGATTTTCCATTCTTTGTAAGATAATAAATGATCAAGCTCCAAGCAAAATTGTGGACCTTAAAGGGTAATGACATACTCAAACGTATGAAAGGAACTTAAAACATATTTGAAGATAATTACAATGAAGAACAGTGTAGTGAACTAATCAACAAATAAGTTAATGAAAATAGTGGAAATTATATTGTGGTCGGTTTATCATATGAGGGAGATAATTGCAACTAACAAATAAAAAATGCTAATCAAACTACTATGTAGTGATCACATGGAAACATAGAACAATATGATGATGATATCTTTTAATGTTCTTTAAGCCAACTTGGTCTACAGGACTAGACAATGAACAATAATAATAAAGAAATAAAGTATTAGTAGTAAAATACTTTAGGCAATATTCGTTGAAAGTGCAATTTTGGAATTACTTTAGGAATTATAATGCAATTCCCAAAGCAATTTTAACAAATATTGCATTGTGTAGACCATTGTTTTTATTCCCTTGGAATGAGGGGAAGTGCTTGGATGTTTCCAAGGAATTTATTTCCTTTAGGATTGATTAGTTTGCATGTGATAAGTTTCACCATGGGACTGTACCAAAGGGAAAATGAAATGATAATACTCAATGCAAAAAAGAGAGAGTATGGGTTTTGATATTACTTGTATTCATATAATTGTAATTGCGGGATTTGATATCACTCAATGCAAGGAAGCGATTACAATTAGGAAGCAACACATATTAGTCTAAAGACATGTAAGTATTTATTGGAATCCTTTCCTCAAAAGATATCTAGCTTGAGTGTCTATAAAGAGTCATGGAATCAACTAACACATTTCTCATAGGGTCTTAGCAACATAGATGGTGTCTACCCAAAGTTGACGAATCTTTAAAAAAGTAAAATTATTCTATTTCCAGATATCATCATCGAAACACGTGCAATCAAGTTCTCCACTCATGCAACCATGTGGAGACTCTTCACAATGTAGCACAAGGTCAAGCCAAGCATCTTTAAAATCTAAAGTGATCCAACGATCATTGGTCAGGATGGGTTTGATTATAATGGCTATGGCACCACTTTTTCTTGCAATGGAATGTGATGATCGAGTCATATCTAATAAAGGAGTTTCTTTGGGTCGAATGGTCGAGTTGAAATGATGTCACGGGGTACATGTAAATCGCTTAGCACTAAGACATGATCATTTCTATTTCAAGGATACTCTTCTAGTTGAAGATAAGAAAATAGATGTGAGGGAGGCTAGTAAAAATTTCATTGGCAGAGTTGATAAATTTATCAATGATGCATGTATTCATTCAACATTCAAAAGCATGTTTGCAATTATACTAGTATTGCATTCCCAATAGCTATGGCTAACGACAATGGTGAGGAGATTGGATGAATTGACACGAAGATCAAAAGGAGGGCCTTCCACGTAATAGGAATTGGGAGGGAAGCCATTCATGACGGCTTCACAAACTAACATATTTTTTTCTTCTAATGAGAGATTACCAAGTGTTTGCAAATATCACCAAATCATTGGATGTTATCATAGTTAGGTGTATTTCCCGTGGAAGAAATCTTCATGGTAGAGGCCATTTCTATAGTGAAAGCTTCAACAAGAGCATTTCTACCCATCTAACTATTGAGATCCACAAGAGAAAGAGGTGATTGAATGGAACACGCCAACAAACCCGAATGATCAAATGAATAAACCAACAAACCCTGATGCTCAAAGATGCATTTAAGAATTGTGAGAACATTGATTATGTTTTATGCATGTCAATATCATTATAAATGGGTGGGTTAGTTGGGTTATTTAGTTAGGTGGTTATAATAATTAGATTGTAGTATCTCATGGAAGAGTGAGCTATCTATGTCATGAGAGTTCTTTGGTGAGATAGGTTAGGTTAGGTGGGTTTCATGGGCTAGGATGTTAGTGGGTCAATATAGGATACTTGGGTTAGTAGGATAAGTGAGTTTATTGACTAAAAGGTTAGGTAGGTTAGTGGGGTATGTTAGGGGTTAGGTGGGTTAAATAGGCCAATACATTAGATGGGTTAGGTATGATAATGGGTTACACGATTAGGTAGGTTAGGGAGGCATGTTGAAGAACCAAAGAATTATATAGATCATGAAGATAAAACATTCAAAGAAGAGGTGGTGTCTAAATACACCATTGTAGCACTTAAGCACAAGTGAGCATAGCTTATTATACAAAGGAAACATAAGGAACCAAAGGAATTCCCAAAATAATTCTACTACACTGCATGTAGATTGGCCCATAAGGTTTTTTTCCACTTAGGGGAGGAGCAGGGGGCTTAATCTACCTCACACAAAATCACTTCCTTGGCTTCAAATATAACACTTGGCATTCTTCAAACAACCAAAATGAACTCACATCCCTTAAATTGATTCAAATCCTTGCGCTTGAAAAATAAATTTCTCAAATACAAGTCCCAAGGGATCCCCTCCTTGTGATTGTCACACACCCACTACGGCAAAATAATTTTTTCGCCCTCTTTTTCGAGGGATAGAATCCCTAAATTCCTACGGAGGCCTAGCGCAAGCTAGCTCTTCCCTTATCCTCCTCCATGTGATCGATGGTTATGACCACGTGCCTTACCAAAAGGCGCTCTCGGCTTTCATGTTTCAGAATTCCTTTGTGCAAGCTCTCCCCGACTCCTTGTCCTTTGAAACACCGAAATCCGAAATGGGGTTAACAAGTTCTTTGGCTCCCCTTTTTCCCTACTCCATGCGACCACCTTCGTGACCACATGCTAACACCAAATGGCGCTACCGGAACTCGGCTTTCGGGATTCCTGCTGCAAGGAACTCTTGTTCCTTCAATCCTTGAAACCTGAAACAGGGCTAAGATTCTTCGCTCCCTCCCTTAAGCCTTCTCCATGTGACCTTGTCCTGTGGCCTAGGGCTACTTGATCAGGGGATCAAATTTTGCTCAAAATTTCAAAGTGCTCGGAATACGATGAAACTAGTGCCATTGCGTCCGTCTCGTCTTCCTGATTCCGGCGGTATATTTACTTTGTCAAACGGGCTCCGTATGGAGAAGATATCGCGTTCTGTTCATCAAGTCAAACAGGGAAAAATTTTGGTGCTGACTGTACAGTCCGTACAGTCTGACGTGGCAGGACCGTACAGACCGTACGAATGACGTGGCAACATCTTGTTGGTTGACAGCTGTCGAATCAGGAAATGACACATGTCCTTTGGTGGCAAATGGTATGAGAACACGTGGCCCAATCCGTGGTCGCCACGTGTCACTCATTGTTTGGGTAGTGGTTATTATTGTTGTTTGTAAAATGTATGGAGTCTGTGGGGTTCGACCCCTGGACCTCCCCACCACACAAACACTTATACAAACTCCGATAACCAATCAGGCTACCACTCATACCTTGATATATATATATATATATATATATATATATATGTATATGTTTTGGGTTATATTTAAAGCCGCTTGTTGGTATAGTTGGGGCCGCGATCGGGTCGGGCCTAGCCCAGCCCTTGGTCGCACGCTTTTCATATATATGTGACCACGGGTATATACATTGGCGCGCACACGTTTTGTAATATGGTTTCAACGGTTGTAATATGGTTCCAACAATTGTAATATGGTTCCAACGGTTATATGGACAGAGCCCCATTTATTTTAGCGCGCAGTTCTATGACCCATACGCCCAAGTGCCTAGGCGGTTAGGGGCTGGCACGCCCTTAACCGTCCTACGGTTTGCACCGTTGGCGCGGTTGCGCCCGGTGCTGGGTTTTCATGCTTTAAATTGCGTGTGAGCCAGGTTCAAACAACAAGGGTGCATTTTGTAGATGCAGAGACAACAAGCTTGAAGAGGGAGACTTCCAGGAGGCCTAACTTCTTCGTTTTTTGACCGATTGAGGTGCCGAAAGAGCCCAGACAAGGGTTTTGGGACGCTCTGAAGCCATTGGAGCAGTCGGTTTGTCAATTTGAGCATTGTAAGACATGTTT
>SNQJ01S0073710.1:73645-84011 GCA_010110895.2 Picea sitchensis
AGCATTGTAAGACATGTTTTTGATCACTTTGAGCAATTAATAATAATGATCCATTGGAAGCTGGACCAGGAGATGTAGCCCAAGAGAGGGGTGAACTCCTTTATCAAATTGTTGTGTTTATGTGCTTATGTTCAATGATTATGATGATGTCTATGTGTAAATTTGCATAAGTAATCCTTTAATTTATGTGTTGCAAACTGATCCATTTGCTTTAAACACATAACATTTACTTGCAATAATTCTCAAGTTTTTCAAGTCTTCTTCAATTTTAGATCACTACTCCTCCGAGTGCTTCGGGTTTTGCGATTTGAAGAATCACGATGCGCTGCTTCTGCCTTTCCCTTTCAAATCCATGAAACCCGAAATCCCAATACCATCTGGATCTACGGTCTATATCTTCAACTTGATCAACGACCCAGATCAAACCCTGACATTCTATCTTTCGGGATTCTGGCGGGGTCTTCAATCCTATTTCCCCGATGACCAAACCCCGATGGCTTATGGATCTCTGCCACGTGTTCTCCAAAATGGACGCCCCTAATTCTTTGGGAGACTCTCCTTTCGTGATTTTGGGGAAGTCCTCCCTCAAATTTCCCAGTGTCCAAATCCCCGGTGAATTAAATCAACGGTCCGGATCTAAATTAGATCGATGGCTCTTATTCCTCCTGAATTTTGAGCGTTCAACAGTCCCATTGTTAACCTCCTTGTAATTTTGTTAGATTTGAAGGTCATGACAGACCTCAGATGCTCTGAAATGATCTCGTCCGTTCATCTTCCAAATTAAGGGATACTCCCTTTCGTTACTTGAACTTCTCGCTATCCTTCCTGAGCTTCGTCAGATATGAAGGAACTTAAGAGCTTCACGCTCTTTCTCATTGACTAGAACACCTAAAGGGATCTTCGACATAACTATTGCGCTTCTTCATCAAGTATAGGACTTTAGGGGTTCTGGGTTTCCGTTTGCCTCGCTGAGAGTCTCTGTATGTCTGCACTACCTCTCCTAAGCTTAACAAAATCCATCCTCCAAGGGACTCAGAGCGACTAAGAGAGTAAACCTGTGTACATGAGACTACGCCTAATGGTCGACGAACTCACAGTTTGTGACTCTGGCTTATGCCACCACAGGACACAAGTATTTACGAGTATAAAACTTTTTCTAACCATGTAATTTCTTACTGGCCTAATTATACAACCAAGCAGTAAGGAAAGGGACACAGTATATCCATTCAGAAAATCAAGCACAATTTCTGAAACATACACAGTATAACCAATTCATGCCCAGTTACAACTAACTTACACAGGTAGGAAAATACTTATCTATTACAGGTTGTTGCCAACCAACTAACTGTGGGTGTTCATCCTTCCACCCGACCATAGGCTCAGAGGCATTCAATCTTAGCACTCTGGCCACCCCTGTGCCAAGCCATGATATCACCAGGGAGTTCTCACAATTCTCARGAGTTYTGTCTCTGTTCCARCTTCTGCTCGGGTTCTGTCTCTGTTCCAGCTTTTGCTCGGGTTCTGTCCTTTGCGCATTTTCAGATATATSTCTCTGCTATGGCCTCGRCAAGCTTTTTCATATGCTCTCCTGYATCAAGCTCACGGCCTTTTCATCATGCCCTCCTAGAGAGCTTCRCACATCTCCCTTATGAGCTTGTGCTCTCGTTCTGGTGTCTCTTCTCCCGTGTGTATCCCTCTTACCTTGGAAGGTTTTGCTGACCTATCCTGTTCCTTCTGTCAGAAGGAAGCTCAGGTMTGCAGGTCCTTGCGGTACTTCAGGCTGACAACCCATGTTTCCATTCATGGGGGTGGTTGATTGTTCAACCACCARTCCTTTCTTCATTAACTGATTTCTCTCCTCTAGTGATATCATGGCTAGTACTTTCAAGACTTCACCCCCACAGTCAGTTATTGGCAACTCAAACAATAATACATTTACATTGTCCTCATGCATTAACATGGTAATTCCTATTTTATGATTAATTACAAATTGGGGGAAACAGGGTGTTACAATGATCCAATGGATAAAAGGCAATGTTGAGCTAAGAAAATTCTTGTTACAACCCCTATTTCAAGACATCAAGCAATTGCAATCTTATTTTACTCACATCACTTTTGCTCATGTATATAAGGAAAATAGCAGGGAAGATGACAAGCTATCCAGGGACGGTCTGGAGTTGCAAGAAGGTACTTGGGAGATCAAAGAATCCTAACAAGGAAAAATATCGTGTTATTTTCATGAATCCCAACTTTAGGATTTTGACTATTTCTAAGCCGACCTATTGAAATACTTCCATACTGTGAAGAACCTTGACAACTTTTTTGAATGGTATAAAAAGAAAATTTTTAGTTTATGTAGATGTTTCTGTTGTACTACAATACTGATATTTCTTGATTAGTGATGTTGATAAGGAGGCTTTGTAGCCCCTAGAATAATAATATCTTCATGTAATTTTTGTTTTTTGGGTCCATGTTGATATCGCAATTAGCCATCCTTTTTTCAAACTTAGACCTCTCGGTCTCTTCAGAATTTGACCCAACATGGGTGATGGAAATACCACTCATGGTATTATGCTCTTGTAATTTTGTTATCCTCTAATAAAGTTATTCGATTTTTACCTTGGAAAAAAATATTGACCCATATGGACATCTAGACATATATAACCAAGTTGTAACTGATTGCCTTAAAATGAGGAGGACATGGTCCACTTCAACTAGCCAAGTCATGTAATTAACTTCAACGAATTTTGGAATTATTTTAGGAATTACAATGCAATTTAAAAATTACTTTAGGTAATACTTATTGAAATTGCAATCTCGGGTTGACAAAATTGATATTTTTAATGCAAAAATGAATTCAATGCCCTCACAATGTTAAGATTTGGATTTACAATTCCTTCGATAAAAAATAATTCAAGCCTAATAATTTCTTAAAAACCTCAATTTCCCTTCCTAGTGGCAAAAAACACTTCTTTAATTAACCATTAAAAATTAGTTAATACAAAAGTGTGTGTGTAAAACACTTATTTAATTAACCATTAAAAATTAATTTTAATGAAAACAAAATTGTCTGTACACATGAAAATATACCAATTGGTCATTTTAAGTGACGTTATATTCATAGATGACTACCTTTAGTGTCACTTGACAACTAAATTATTATAGATTTTGTCTCACCCTATTTTTTTTTTCTTAATATTTTTAATATTTAAGAAAATTTTCACGAATTGGGTTTATATATATATATATATTTTAAAGTTAAAGATTAAAAACGGAAAAAAGGGAATATTAAACCACATGACAATGACAAGATTAAAAAGAAAAAAAATAGTCTTTAAGGAAAATTATAAAGCAAGGAAAATAAAATTTTATGAAAAAAAATAAATTAAAGAATTAAAAAAAAAGGTTCGGATTCTTGAGGGTTTTTTATTTTGCACGTTAATATATTAACGAGAATTTAGTTTGGTGGACTCTTCGTGTAGGAGGTTTTGGGGTCAATCCCTTTAGCTAATTGCCTATGTCATATCCCTCACTCAAGATCCCCCCTCTATCAAGTGTTGTAATCAATATTGATGAGTTTACACTAGATACCATCTGCAAAAAGCAAGGAAGTGCCTGAAAATTTCCATATGAGATTTTCCTTGAAAAAATAATAATGATAACCTAATTTTAAGTTAGTTTTAGGTCATTTTCCTTATCCATGTTGTTGGGATTGTTTTCAATTTGAATGCCCACTTTAATAAAATGAGTGATAAAATGTTAATAACTAACAAAAACACTTATACTTAGATTTCATCTAATTAGGTGACATGTCTATGTCATTAAGACATAATTATATATCATTAAATGGAAAAAATTATACTAATATAATTATTTAATGCTCTCCTTTTTCCTTTATAAAAACACTCACTTGTCCTTGCATCTTAAATGATGTCTTTGCCACTTTAACATTACCTTAATACCTTTAATTAGTCATTTTCATTTTGTATGGAGCCATAGATTGGGAGGGTTCATCTTCAACCCACGTATGGGGTAGTAGAGCAAGATGGGCCATTTTCAACTGAATGAACACTTAAAACTAAGCTTTTTGAAGGTGTGGGCTATGTCACTAACAATGAGGTAGAGGTTTTAGTGTTTTTTCAAGGTGCAAGGCTCCCAGGGAACCTAATTGGGGCAAGGATTCCAGTGAGTTGGGATTCCACAATCACATTTCGAGCCCTCAATAAAAAGAGAACCCCTTCCTCCCTTCCTCCAATTCCTTACATTGCATATTCCATAGAATGTCCCTTCTTTGCAAGAAGTTCAAAGAAGCAACCATTTACTAGGTTAATCAAAAGTTCAACCATCTCATGGACTAGTTGGCTAATCAAGGGCATGATAAGTAGATGGCCATTTGTGTGCCTTGCCAATCAGACATTAGAGCTCTTTATTCAGATCCCCTCATATGACATTGACCAAAAGGACACCTATTATTTTATGAATTTGTACCATGATTAAGCCCTCTAAGGATCACATCTCATACTTGTTTCTCAAATCCCATAGTGGATATTTTCATAAAAGGAGCATCACATGTAGCATGGCCAAGTGGATTAACATGACCCTCCCACGTGAGAAGTCACCTTGTCTCATGGGTAATGCACCGAGAATTCAATGAAGTAGGTCATCATCCACATGGGTAAGAAGCCTCTTGAGTTGGCGCTCCCTTGAATTTACGCTATAGGACATGGCTCACTTGCTCTTACCTCTCATTAATAGTTCATCCCTCCCCATGGATCTCCACTGGATTTACCACTAATATCTCATGCTTTGCATTCACATTAGTCTTGTTGGTCATAGGCCTTGTATTAGCTAAGAAAATTATTGTTACAACCCCTATTTCAAGACATCAAGCAATTACAATCTTATTTTACTCACATCATTTTTGCTCATGTATATAGGGAAAATAGCAGGGACGATGACAAGCTATCCAAGGACTATCTGGAGCTGCAAGAAGGTACTTGGGAGATCAAAGAATCCTAACAAGGAAAAATATCGTGTTATTTTCATGAATCCCAACTTTAGGATTCTGACTATTTCTAAGCCGGCCTATTGAAATACTTCCATACTGTGAAGAACCTTGACAAGTTTTTTGAGTGGTATAAAAAGAATTTTTTTAGTTTATGTAGATATTTCTGTTGTACTACAATACTGATATTTCTTGATTAGTGATGTTGATAAGGAGGCTCTGTAGCCCCTAGAATAATAATATCTTCATGTAATTTTTGTTTTTTGGGTCCATGTTGATATCACAATTAACCATCCTTTTTTCAAACTTAGACCTCTCGGTCTCTTCAGAATTTGACCCAACATGGGTGATGGAAATACCACTCATGGTATTATGCTCTTGTAATTTTGTTATCCTCTAATAAAGTTATTCAATTTTTACCTTGGAAAAAAAATATTGACCCATATGGACATCTAGACATATATAACCAAGTTGTAACTGATTGCCTTGAAATGAGGAGGACATGGTCCACTTCAACTAGCCAAGTCATGTAATTAACTTCAACGAATTTTGGAATTATTTTAGGAATTACAATGCAATTTAAAAATTACTTTAGGTAATATTTATTGAAATTGCAATCCCGGGTTGACGAAATTGATATTTTTAATGCAAAAATGATTTCAATGCCCTCACAATGTTAAGATTTGGATTTACAATTCCTTCCATAATAATAATTCAACCCAAATAACTTCTTAAAAACCTCAATTTCCCTTCCCAGTGGCAAAAAACACTTCTTTAATTAACCATTAAAAATTAGTAAATACAAAAGTGTGTGTGTAAAACACTTATTTAATTAACCATTAAAAATTAATTTTAATGAAAACAAAATTGTGTGTACACATGAAAATATACCAATTGGTCATTTTAAGTGACGTTATATTCATAGATGACTACCTTTTAGTGTCAGTGGACAACTAAATTATTATAGATTTTGTCTCACCCTATTTTTTTTTTCTTAAGATTTTTAATATTTAAGAAAATTTTCACGAATTGAGTTTATATATATATATATATTAAAGTTAAAGATTAAAAACGGGAAAAGGGAATATTAAACCACATGACAATGACAAGATTAAAAAGAAAAAAAATAGTCTTTAAGGAAAATTATAAAGCAATGAAAATAAAATTTTATGAAAAAAATTAAATTAAAGAATTAAAAAAAAAGGTTCGAATTCTTGAGGGTTTTTTATTTTGCACGTTAATATATTAATGGGAATTTAGTTTGGTGGACTCTTCGTGTAGGAGGTTTTGGGGTCAATCCTTTTAGCTAATTGCCTATGTCATATCCCTCACTCAAGATCCCCCCTCTATCAAGAGTGTTGTAATCAATATTGATGAGTTTACATTGGATACCATCTGCAAAAAGCAAGGAAGTGCTTGAAAATTTCCATATGAGATTTTCCTTGAAAAAATAATAATGATAACCTAATTTTAAGTTAGTTTTAGGTCATTTTCCTTATCCACGTTGTTGGGATTGTTTTCAATTTGAATGCCCACTTTAATAAAATGAGTGATAGAATGTTAATAACTAACAAAAACACTTATACACAAATTTCAGCTAATTAGGTGACATGTCTATGTCATTACCACATAATTATATATCATTAAATGGAAAAATTATACAAATATAATTATTTAATGCTCTCCTTTTTCCTTTATAAAAACACTCACTTGTCCTTGCATCTTAAATGATGTCTTTGTCACTTTAACATTACCTTAATACCTTTAATTAGTCATTTTCATTTTATATGGAGCCATAGATTGGGAGGGTTCATCTTCAACCCACATATGGGGTAGTAGAGCAAGATGGGCCATTTTCAACTGAAAGAACACTTAAAACTAAGATTTTTGAAGGTGTGGGCTATGTCACTAACAATGAGGTAGAGGTTTTAGTGTTTTTTCAAGGTGCAAGGCTCCCATGGAACCTAATTGGGGCAAGGATTCTAGTGATTTGGGATTCCACAATCACATTTTGAGCCCTCAATAAAAAGAGAACCCCTTCCTCCCTTCCTCCAATTCCTTACATTGCATATTCCATAGAATATCCCTTCTTTGCAAGAAGTTCAAAGAAGCAACCATTTACTAGGTTAATCAAAAGTTCAACCATCTCATGGACTAGTTGGCTAATCAAGGGCATGATAAGTAGATGGCCATTTGTGTACCTTGCCAATCAAACATTAGAGCTCTTTATTCAGATACCCTCATATGACATTGACCAAAAGGGCACCTATTATTTTATGAATTTGCACCATGATTAAGCCCTCTAAGGATCACATCTCATACTCGTTTCTCAAATCCCATAGTGGATATTTTCATAAAAGGAGCATCACATGTAGCATGGCCAAGTGGATTAACATGACCCTCCCACGTGAGAAGTCACCTTGTCTCATGGGTAATGCACCGAGAATTCAATGAAGCAGGTCATCATCCACATGGGTAAGAAGCCTCTTGAGTTGGCGCTCCCTTGAATTTACGCTATAGGCCATGGCTCACTTGCTCTTACCTCTSATTAATAGTTCATCCCTCCCCATGGATCTCCACTGGATTTACCACTAATATCTCATGCTTTGCATTCACATTAGTCTTGTTGGTCATAGGCCTTGTATTAGCCTTGAATCTCCCCCCTATTATGTCTTTGCACTCCTATTTGAACCTTCCAACATTGCTCCTCTCTTCTCTCATTGCCTTGGTGACAATGCTTTTTGTATGCCTCTAAAAATCAATCCCCGGGTAGGTATCTATGTTGCATGATCTCCTTAGGTGACATGAGAGTTGTGCACTAATGCATTGCAAACTTCCCATAGGAGGAGGCCTCTCTTCACTCTAGCCTACCTTCCATAAATAACATTGTTGATGCCTAGAAAATGAAGATGGACGTTACCTTCACCAAAGTTGATTAGGCCATAGATTGACTATGTGCAAAACCTACCAAACACATCATGGTGTTGCAAGGTTGAGAAAGGAATCCCAATGTGATATCACCATTATTTGAAATTAGTTGAAAGGGTTGGATGTTGCTTTTTTTTCCATTCATGATCACATTGCAAGCATTTCCCACCATGTGGACACTCCCCCTCATGCCCTAGTTGCAAATAACTCCTCCAACCACTAAAGTGTGGATGACACTTAAGAGGACCCTAAAGTAACTAACCAAGTAAATGTGATGGCTCTCTCATAATGAAGTTTAAATTTTCTTTAGTCGTTTATATTTTTTGTTTGTTTATTTCTTATAGGACAATGTGTTCAAACATATACATGTAAGTGTTTAAGCATACTACCTTTGTTAATTTTGGACCTCTCTCACTTTCAATTTTTCATGGATCAAAAGCTAAATTTAATTTGGCCTCGTCGAGTGATGCAATATAACTAGTTGTACATGTAAATCCTCAACCAACTTTTGTTGATAATGCAAATCCCCATTACTCATTAAAAAAAACATTTTGTATAATATTTCAGAACATTAGGTTAATTTTAGTTTCTCCGTTTTTTAGTTTTCAACGAGGAAAATTTATGTTTTTTCATAGGGCTGCGGTGCCTCTCTTTTTTCCATCTTCACGAGAAATTTTATTATCTTGGATATCAAATTTTAGTTTTCTCTTTTGCCATCATTGGCCACTCATTGCACTGACCCCTTTTATGCCTTGAGATGAGTAAATTAGGCTCACTCAAACACTTTCACTTGTGGTACTTTAAACAATGTACCTTTTGTTTCACTAAGGTTTTATGGAAGCTTGCTCTTTGTCTTTGTCCAATCTTGTATCCCATGACCTTAATCTCTTATGTAAATGGTAAATTCCGCTTCACATCACCTCAAGAAAACCCCAATATGTGCTATATTGTTGGATCCTATAATGAAAGTCCTTAAGTGGCCATGTCTCCTTCAATTATACAAGACTTTCTTGATATTGGTCAAATGCCATCTAAACATCATGCTAACAACAATTCCGATTTAGGATTTTAAAATTTGAACCTTTGCTCATATCTATAACTTGACAACCAAGGTAATTAACAAAATTTGGCTCATTTCTATATGAGTCCATATATGTTGTCCTGAGTTCAAAGTATCTTAAAATATGCTTATTCATACATATAGCCCTACTCGTAAAAGCTTTTATAAATTGTGTTAATAACAAGATACATTTGAACTACATTTACAAAACAAATTCATGTTCATGCCCCGCTTGGATTTTTGGTTGATGTGGAGTATTGTCTTTTGTCTCCATCGATTCCACTTCTCCACTTGCATGTGCATTTCCATAATTTCCCACTTGTTGATTTTCTGTAATTTGGTTGATGGATCCTGAGAATGACTATTGTGGATTGGTTTCTACTCGAAGTTGGCTGCATTCTTTCTCCATTGAATATATACATCCCAATAAACTTGCAATTGTCCTCTTAAATTCCCTGATTCTCTGTTGTTCTTCATCCCATGCTCCGATACGATTATATTCCTATTCCAAGGAGTCTACCCTTTGTGAAAGTACTACCATTGTGTGCTCCAATTGTCTTATTCAAGTGAATCAAAATGCTAAAATAGGTTCTTTATCAATTGGTCCATGGTGTTGAAATAAACTACATGTTCCTTGAGTTCCACTCAAGCTCCTTCAAAGATGTCTTCACGATGATGTAAAATTCTTTTAATATCACTCCTAGAAGGGTCCATGATAAGCTTACCTAGACGTCCCCTAGTCCTTAGATTTCCAAAATAATTTGAATTTCCAAATCTGTCTATGTAGCACTGAAGACGTTGCTCCTTACTTAGATTATGACTCATTGTTTCATGGAAAATGTTGTTTACAACGCTTTCCTGGAAAATTGGCTTGTACTTTGTGATGTTGGTGGGAAAATTTCCAGTTGTCCCTAGATAGATGGCTAGGACATATATCCCGAGGATGCTTTCTGAGTTTTTCCCAAAAATTTCTTGTGGACTAAGAGCTAGGCTAAAAGGAGATCCCAAATGAACATTCCCCCAAACTTTAAAACTAATTTGCAAGAACCCATGTGAGATCCAAAACTCAAGTCGAATTAGAGAAAGGTACTTAATATTGGGATTGGAAACAGAGTAATTGGAATTGGACATCCAATTTTGGAGCGGAAAGTGGAGATGAGATGAGATCCAAGACAATGGGGAGTGGGCGATGTCGGGCTTCGCCCCCTCCCCACATAGCGTGCCCAAATGAGCATGCCCATGTTCGTCAGGGCCGTGGGCATGACAAGCTGACTACGTGGGTGATGCCCGACATCGCCCCCTCCCCCCATACAATCCAGGCAATCAATTTATATTTAGATTTTGTAATTTTTTTTTTTTTTTTTTTTCCATTT
>SNQJ01S0073710.1:84432-95077 GCA_010110895.2 Picea sitchensis
TTTATTTCTAATAGAAATTTATTTATTTTTGCCAAAAAAAAAAAGAGTTTGTTTAGGGGTGTTTCTTTTTCCAATTTAATTAAGAATTTGCTTAGGGGTGTTTTTTTTGCAATGTAATTATTTTCTTAATGTAAATTATTAAAAAAATGTATTAATTAGTAAATCAATCATCAAGTGATAACACATTTAGATTTAGGAGTCGTTTTTCAATGTTTTATTTATTGTGGTACCAGTGATCAAGGTCACGGTTTCAATTAGGTCATAGTTTTAACTCCAAGAAAAAAGAATTGTGCGACTGATAACATCACTTTTCGATTCAAGGGTCAATTTCAGGGTTCCGTTTGAAATGTCAAGGGTGCGATTTCAAGCAAGCTGCGATAAGTTACAATTTTAACCACCTCCTAAAAAAATGGTCCTAGTAGTAGCACCACTTTTTAATTTGGGGTTGATTTTGGTGTTTTTTACCCAAAAATATTATGTGATTTCAAACAAGTTGCAATTTTAACCACCTCCCAAATAAATGGTGCTACCAGTAGCACCACTTTTTAATTTGGGGGTTGATTTTGGTGTTTTTTACCCAAAAATATGATATTTTTAGGCTAGAGTTCCTGTTTTGAGGTCACGGTTCTCATTAATTTGGTAACTTTGTTTAGAAAAACACTCACATGTCCTTGATCTTAAAGGATGTCTTTGTCACTTTATCATTACCTTGATACCTTTACTTGGTAATTTTCATTTTGTATGGAGCCATAGAGTGGGATGGTCTATCTTCAACCCACGTATGGGGTTGTAGAGCAAGAGGGGCCATTTTTAACCCCAAATAACACTTAAATCTATAATACTTTTGAAGGTGTAGGCTATGTCACTAACAACAAGGTAGAGGTTTTAGTGATTTTTCAAGGTGTAAGACTCCGAGTGAACATCATTGGGGCAAGGATTCCAGTGATTTTGGATTTTACAATCGAGTCCTCCATAACAAGATAATCCCTTCCTCCCTTCCTCCCATTCCTTATATTGCATATTCCATAGAATATCCCTTCTTTACAAGCAACTCAACGAGGTAACCGTTTACCAGGTTAAGCAAAAGATCAACCATCTCATGGACTAGCTGGCTAATCCGGGGTAATCCGGGGGCAAGATAAGTAGATGGCCATTTGGTATCTTTTATATCATATACTAGAGCTATTTATTCAGATCCCCTCATATGACATTGACTATAAAGGACACCTACTATTTTTTGAATTTGCACCCTGATTGGGTCCTCTAAGGAGCACATCTCATACTCATTTTCTCAAATCCCATAGTGGTTATTTTCATAAAGGGAGCATAACATGTGGCATAACAAAGTGGATTAACATGACCCTCCCACGTGGGAAGTCTCCTTGTCCCATGGGTAACTGACACAAAATTCAATGAAGGAGGTCGTCATCCACATGGGAAAGAACCCCCTTGAGGTGGCACTCACTTGAATTTATGCGATAGGCCATGGCTCACTTGCTCATACCTCTCATTAATAGTTCATCCCTTCCCATGGAACTCTAATGGATTTACCACCAATTTCTCATGCTTTGCATTCACATTAGTCTTGTTGATCATATGCCTTGTATTAGCCTTGAATCTCTCCCCTTGTTCTGTCATTCCACTCCTTGTTGAATCTTCCAACATTGCTCCTCTCTTCTATCCTTGCCTTGGCGACAATGATTTTTGTATGCCTCTAAAAATAAATCCATGGTTAGGTATCTATGTTTCATGATCTCCTTAGGTGGCATGAGAGTTGTGCACCAATGCATTGCAAACTTCTCATTGGAGGAGGCCTCTCTTCGCTTTAGCCCACCTTTTATAAATAACAATGTTGATGCCTAAAAAAGGAAGATGGATGTTACCTTTACCAAAGTTGATTAAGCCATAGATTGGTTGTGTGCAGAACCTACCMAACACATCATGGTGTTGCAAGATTGAGAAAGAAACCCAAATGTGATATCATCGTTATTTAACAATGGTTGAATGGGTTGGATATTGACCTTTTTTCCATCCGTGACCACATTGCAAGAATCACCCACCATGTGAACACTCCTCCTCATTCTGTAGTTGCAAAGAACTCCTCCAACCACTAAAGTGTGGAAGACACTCAAGAGGACCCTAAAGTAAATAACCAAGTAAAAGTGATGGCTCTCTCATGATGAAGCTTAAATTTTCTTTAGTTGTTTATATTTTTTGTTTGTTTATTTCTTAAAGGATAGTGTGTTCAAACATATACATGTAAGTGTTGAAGCATACTGCTTTTGTTAATTTTGGACCCCTTTCACCTTGAATCCTTCATAGATCAAAAGTTAAATTTAATGGCCTTGCTGAGTGAGGCAATATAACTAGTTGTGCATGTAAATCCACAAACAACTTTTGTTGATAATGCAAATCCCCATTACTCATTAAAAAAACACTTTGTATATTATTTCAGAACATTAGGTTAATTTTTGTTTCTTCATTTTTAGCGTTCAATGAGGAAAAAATCTATTTTTCATAGGGTTGTGACGCCTCTATTCTTTCCATCTTCATGAAAAATGTTGTTATCTTAGATATCAAAATTTAGTTTTCTTTATTGCCATCATTGGCCACTCATTGCACTAACCCCTTTTATGCCTAGAGATAAATTAGGCTCACACAATCACTTCACTTGTGGTACTTTAGATAGTGTACCTCTTGTTTCACTAAGGTTTTATAGAAGCTTGCTCTTTTTATTTGTCCAATCTTGTATCCTATGACCTTAATCTTTTATGTAAATGGCAAATTCCACTTCACATCACCTTGAGAAAACCCCAATACATGCTATATTGTTGGATCCTATACTGAAAGTCCCTTAAGTGGCCATGTCTCCTTCAATTGTACAAGGCTTTCTTGATATTGGTTAAATGCCATATAAACATCATATTAGCAACAATTATGGTTTAGGATATGAAAATTTTAGACCTTTGCTCATATCTATAACTCAACAACCAAGGTAGATCCAATTTTTTTTTATGAAATCTTGACAACTTTTCGTTGATAACTTAAATGCTAAAAGTGTTTTTTTATCTCATAACTCCTCCAAAACCAATGACTCTTGTCCCAATTGCATCATCACACACTTATAAGATGCATAGAGAAAATCAACATATCCTACCAAAATGCAAATCCAATTTTTCCATTTATTATTAGAATAAGATGAAACATAGAAAGAAACTCATTTACATCTCACATTCCCACATTCCAATTTTATATTAAAAAATGGCTTCAATTTCCTTATCTATGTGTAAGTTCTATTACCTCAACAAGACAAATACAACAAAAGTGCTTATACTGCCTCCGAATAATAATTGTATATAGTTAATAGATGTATCATGATGGAGTGGTTGCGACAGTAGGCGACACACTTCAAATCAATTGATTTGCATAAGCATATTTATAAATGAATGTGATAAATCTGAAGTGCATTGCATAAACCTTATAGCAACGAAAATCTGAAGTGCATTGCATAAACCTTATAGCAACGAATCCCATACATTTTAATGAAATCAATGGTTGTGGCAATAGGTGGCACACTCTGAATCAATTAATTTGCATAAGTATATTTATAAATGAATGTGATAAATTTGAAGTGCATTGAAATTCTTTTATAGCAATCGTTGGGCACTTGTTCAATTCTACAACACTATCTACACTTTTGCTTCTTTGATCTAAGTCGATCTTCATGATCAACCAACATTTTCAAAAGAAACAATGTAATATCCCACCATTTTTCAACTCTAGAGTTACTGACTCATATATAAACAATGAAGAATTTTTTTTAGTTATCCTATTATCGTTAAATGTGTTTCAGAGTAATAAAAAATTCAAATTATCTTGTTATCATTGCAAGATTTTGTTGTATTCGATTTTGAGATGGATCAATATGAAATTCATTTTAAGAGTATACTAGTAATACAAAAATTTACATAAATCACCACACAACTTAAATATTGTTTTTCTATTTGTTGAAATCGCATAAATCACCACACAACTTAAATATTCTTATTATTTTTCTATTTGTTGTTATGTAGTTAATTTGGAAAAAAATTTCCATGTAAAAATGATATCGAAATAAAGTTTTTTTATTAAAAGAAAGTACAATGGGAACATCCTAAGTGTCAACCCAAAAATGGAAGTCTTCTTGAAACATGTATGTTGTTTTTGGGAATCATCGATGTTTTTTTTTAAGTTAATTAAAAAGTCCACCTCTATAGTGATTAGAGTAAGACCCCCACCCAACTACTATAACCATATTAGGGCAAAAGTGGTTAGAGTAAGACCCCCACCCAACTACTATAATCATATTAGGGCAAATCATTTATTTGCCTTAAACACATTTATGTGCCTTAAACACATATAGGATGTATGGCATGTGTTTTTGAATGAGATGGTAGGTGGAAAACCAGGCATGTGTCGAACCATGGAACTATGGTGCATATTTTTCGAAAGGTTGGTAGGTGAGAAATCAAAGGCATGGGGAAGTAGGTGGGGAGGTTATTTCATCAACTTAGTGGCAAAAGAATAAGCAGTYYGGTGAAGATAAATTTGTTCTTAGTAAAATTTTATAATAATAGGGTATAACAGAGCTATTGCCATTGTCATATTTTATTTTATTTATTTTTCTTTCTTTCTTTATTATTATTATTATTTTTATTTTTATTTTATTTTTTTACTTTTTTTTGGAATATCACTAAGAAAAGATTATAATGCATCAAAGATTTTACTTCCATAATAGGCTTTATCCTCATTGCAATATTGTTTTGTAGCAGACCCATTTGAGCGTTTGTTATGCTACATTGCAACTTAGAGCCAAGTTGAGGAAAAACTTGTCTAAATCTTGGAATTCAGACATGAGAATCCAGTGGAGGTCCCAAAATCCCATCAGGCCATTCGACATATAGAAAGAAATATTTTCTGCAACACAAGGTAAAGGTGTTGAGCCCCGACTTGGATTCTCTTTTTCATAGATCCAAGTCCAGTGGAAGCAACATCCTCCCCAACACAATAATTGATAGCATCAATAACAAAGGAGAGAGCATAAAAGTAACAAGAGAGATAACATATTCAATAATTGAAGCATAATTTAATTAAGAATAATTTCAATAAGGGATTCACATAGGAAATAGTGAGGGAAACCCACCTTCTCATTGGATTGGCCCCTCAAAGAATGCAAATATAGAGTTTTCCATCACACAATTGAAGCGATATTGTTTTGTTATCNCATAATTTAATTAAGAATAATTTCAATAAGGGATTCACATAGGAAATAGTGAGGGAAACCCACCTTCTCATTGGATTGGCCCCTCAAAGAATGCAAATATAGAGTTTTCCATCACACAATTGAAGCGATATTGTTTTGTTATCGCGTGCATCCAAAAGTGTCGCCAAACGAGAAAAAGCTTGTGGGTGGGTATCTTTGTTTGTGTAGGCAAATACCATAATTTATGAGACTATATTTAAGTATGGCCAATCCTACTATCTGGAAAGAGGGTTGGCTTATCTAAGAGAGGATCTGAAGAATGAATCACATGGGTGGATGATGGCTGGAAAGAGGGTTGTCTTATGTGAGAGAGGATCTGGAGAATGATCCTCACTGCTGCGAACCCTGTGAGAATGTGAACGATGTTGCACGATCGTGCTCACGGTTGCTTGATGCGAACGTTACTCACCATGTTGCCCGATGCTTGGTGCCCGATGCCTGATCTACCCTGCTCGATTCATCTCAGTCCACGCTAATCGATAGAATATGGAAGAGAAAAGAGACAAGCACATAGAATAAAGTTAGAATCCCCTCAGATGCAACTCTGCTTAGTTGGACAGTCCTCTGAGTTTGTGAAGGTAAGCTCGAAAATCCGTGTATGGAGTTCTTATTGTGCACAACTTCAGGGATGTTCTTCAATTTCTTTTTGGTAGATCTCAAGATACATGTGCAATAGTAATTTGTTATTCTTGAACAATTTAATGGGTGACCGAACCTAAGCCTTGAAATCATAAATTAATACCATAGAGATTATCCTCCGCCTTATTTCTTAGAAATAGTAGAAACCCATGAGTCCCATATTTCCAAATAAGTACTTACTTGGGAGTAGGGGCCATAGTGGGATTAGCTTATGATATTGAGAGGCTCCATTAGTTTTTATAGCTAGTTCGTTGGTCCATTTCTTGGCATCTTGGGGAGTAGTTCATCCCTGGGAGTAGTAAACCTAGAAAGGCCATGCCTCCCTACTTGATCGCCTTTGCATGCTTTAGGCACTTCTGTAATAGTAGGCAAGGAGGTGGCCAAGTGGTGAGGAGATGGCTAGGTTGTGAGGAAATTTTTTGACCTAATACAGAGCCTCAAAGCCTCGACTGCATCATTGATCAGAGTTGCCTTGGCTGCATCATTGATCAGAGTTGCCTCAACTACATCATTGATAAGAGCCTCCACTACATCATTGATCAAGAAATTTTTATAATGGTATGCCATTGGATTAAATACTAAGGTGATGTTTCCAACGACTTCGTCGTCTCTCCCAGAATAAGATTTCAAATGTTCACGATGAAGTCATAGGGCAGTTGATGATGACAAACATTTCACAAAGGGAGAATGTGGATGCCTTGAAGTTGTCGACGAGGAGAGGGCATGAGATCATGAGATCATGGCGATTTATGTGTGAAATGATCTACGGATGATGATGACTTGAGTTGAATCGCAATGCAATGGCTACGACAGTCCGTAAACATATCGACAACAGTCTATAAACATATCAACAGGAGAACGACAAAACATTAATTTTACCAACCTCGAAAATATCAATGAGACAAAATATTGAATATCAAATTAATTTAAACTCTCGAACCACCTGAAAGCTCCAATAACACTTCAAACTCATCAACCAATAAAATGTTACAAAAATACATTATTTTATATATTAAAAAATAAAACTTTTTGTTTCTTATGTCTAACATTAAATTTCGTGCATAAAATTTTAAATGAAGGAAAACTTTTATAAGAGTCAAAGCCGAACTCGCACTATCTACTACTAGAGGAGGCACTATAATAACCAACATGTTAAATTAATTGAGCATGGGGAGGCTCTTAACTATCCACATCATCCATAACATGTTCAACTTCTAAGGTTTTCCAACATTTTGGAATGGTTAACTTTTAAGATTATTTATTCCACGCTAAGTTTTGAAGATAAGGTCTTTTGTAATGTTTATGACTTTATAGGAATATGCATATCATGAACATATCTATTATTGTTATTGTTAATATTAATATTAATATTAATATTTATGGATGGACACATTGGTTAGTGTATGTTAATTTGTTTTAATATAATTAATCACTTTTTAATTAATTTAAAATTAATTAAAAAAAGCATCGAAAATTATTAAAGACAACATGGATATTTCTATGCAGAGTTCATTTTTTGGTTGATAATTAGGATTATATATATATTTTTAATAAAAAATCTTTATTTCCTTATCACTGTCACATTTTTGGGTTGATAATTAGGATGTTTCCATTATATATATTTTTTAATAAAAAAACTTTATTTCCTTATCACTGTCACATGGATATATTCTTCCAAATTGACTACATAACAACAAATAGAAAAAGAATAAGAATATTTAAGTTGTTTGGTGATTTATGTAAATTTTTATATTGCTAGTATATTTTGAAAAGTGCGAATAGAATGTCAAAGTAAATAAATACATTAATGTTATTAATGAGAATTATAAAATTATTGTAATTAGAATTATCTTATTTGAGAAGTAGATTATTATGTTGATGATGATCTTTTACCATGATTCGAGGTATGTTTATTTTGAAAAAATGCATGTGTTTTGATACTTTTTATTTACTCCACTTTGCTATGAATGAGTTGTGTGCACTTAATAAATTTATGTTGAAATTTTAAAATACGAGATAAGAATGCACCAATGAATCATTATAGGTAGGTTCTTTATGTGCCTATTCTATTACAGAGACCTAGCCATTTATGTGTTAAAAAGAAAAAGAAAAATAATAACACATGAGTTGTTGCTATACATGCACATAGAAGAATCAAGCTACTTATTTTAGGCCACTTCCTACAGTACAAGTAAAAAACATGACGAGTTTGTCTCTTAATTAAAAAAATGCTTATAAAGGATGGGCATTTTGAAATCTAAAGTAAAGACATCTAAAATTTTAGAGTAATCCTAAAATCAAAATTAAAATAAGAACAAAAACGCTGGAACAAACCAGAAACCCTTATAAGATGTTCTTAATCTAATTTATCTAATTCAGTATTCCAAAGGAAAAGAAGAAAAATTAAAAAGTGTTCAATCTTCTGAATAAGATTTTTGAGAAGTGTTTAAAGATCACTTGAAACGCTTTGCTACACATATAATTTTAGATGGTTGTAAGTGTTGTATGCCACACATGGTTGTGTCAATCCCATTGATAATTTAAAATAATATTAATCCATTGATATTCTAAACACACAATTTTTTGTTGCATTGATCCCTAAAGAGGAAAATTTTCATTGCATTGACTTCAATATGAGAGATGGTCCTTGGACATAGTCAATGTGAAATATCTGTGCCTGGGAATACAATCCCACATGGACTATAGTCTCTTATTGAAGAGTTTATTTTGTTTATGCTTTTCAGATAATGATAATGATATTGGGATATGTGAAGAAGAAGAGATAGCGGTAAATTATTATGTAAGGGAGACAAGAGAGACTAAGATTGAGAAGGCTTTTGAACCCAACATTTTGGGATATAAACCTTGAATAAAATCATGAAAGTTTTTACCTCATAAAATTTTCTCCATTATCAAATGAGATTTGAATCCAAATAAAGAAAATAACCAATTAAACTATACCCAATCAACATTAAAAAAATAACTTATATAATGATATAAACAATAAAAATTCTAAATTAAATATATAAAACATAAATTATATTGAAATCTTTAAAGATGTTTTTATAAAATTAATCATATACAACAATACTAACAACTACAAATTATACTAATTTTTTAAACTAAATCATTAAAAACAAAATATATTTTCATATAAATAATAACTATAATTTTTTTTAATAAAATATACATTACAATTAAAGTTATTAAAAAACAAATTAATATGAAAATGAAATTAGATAGGTGATTCCATCTAACTTTCACAACTACTTTACGACTGAAATCCATGGCGTGGGGAGGGCGTGGATAAGGACTTAATACCAATATATGTAAGGATTATGCTTTTTGTATCTTGATATTAGTATTTCATACTTAGTATTTAATTATAAAGTGACGTGAAAATACGGTAGTTGTGAACACCGCGTAGGCCCACTGCTGTAATATTCTAGAGAAATATAGTCAGCGACTACAAATTTTCTCCTCGATACTAAATCCAAATCAAGTACCTTCATCGTAATAATATAGTCCAAATTGAGTACCTTCATCGTAATAATATAATAGTATGAAGGTTTCTCCTTGAGTTAAACATCATAGTCGTGTTGTGCACAACGAGAAGATGAGTAATTTAGAAGCAAATTCTAAGATGGATCGATTGACACATCTAAGGAGAAGCCAGGTTTCAATTGCACGTTAAATTAAGGTGTTCAGGTGTCAAGAAGCTCATCTGGCTCTGACACGTAAAGTATTACAAAAATCAAACATTTCTCTTCTTTTTTCCTGCATTTCGCAGTCCAATTTGATTTAAATCTGTGAATTTTCTGGCTTGTATGGACCCAACCAGAAAATCAAGTGATTAAATGGTGGTCTTACATTATGAATATTTGAAGATACATATCCCATGGATGTATTTTCACATTTTCTATTAATGAGTTGTGTATCTATAATTAACTTGCGGTGTATTGTAGTGGTGTGGTGCATCCCTTTTGTTGGACTTGACGAGGAAGAGCATGTCGAAGAAGGAGATAGACAAGAGCTTTGACTTTCACGAGAGATAGAGAGAGAGAGAGAATTTATATATCTATTACACTTATGTTCAGGATATAGACAATGTATACATACACACTTATGTTCAAGATATACCCAATGTATAAATACACACTTATGTCCAAAATTCAAGTGTTCATGGCACTGGGTAAATAATCCATATTAATCAAATAATGTATGTGTGCCTGTATTGATGGTGGGCAACTAAAATGTTTGATAATAACCAATTGGAAGGGTTGTACATTGCCCTAAATATTGGAAGAAGATATGGACGAAAGAGTATGGAAGATGTGATGGAGAATTACCTACTTGAGCACAATGAGAGCATCTCCATTGTTGTGAAACCTATTGTCCAGATAGCTCTAAGACTTGGGGTGTCATTTGGGAGGCGTTCCACATAGATGACTGATCCAGATTATTTTCGGCACGAAATGAGAGCGGAGATATAATAAAGAAATGCACAGAGATATTTCAGATATTCAATAATATAACAGAAATGTATCATAGATGCAACCATAAACATAGATATACAGTAATACATGATTTCTATTAATCAATGAAATGTACAGAGACTGTAAAAATACAGAGTGAAAGACTCGCTAGAATGGTGGCAGCTTATCTCTGAGAAGAGATGTGATGGCTACTCGCATTCGCAAGAAG